>JABUQX010002478.1:0-17500 GCA_015478945.1 Trachelipus rathkii | reverse complement strand
GAGCGGAATTTGTAGAAGTGAGTTTTAATGAATTGAATTCACAATGGTTGAGACGACCCCAACAGAAATTCTAATCCAGAGCAGCGAGAATAGAATCGGAAAGATGTTAAGACGAATGAGGCAATTCTAGAAGTAAAAGAAGAGCAGAATTGAAATGAGTTGAAGAGTGAAGGGTCGAGTCATCGGCTATGAGTGGATAGAGTTAGATGTGCAGGTGAGATCATTATGAAAAGTAGGAAATAAAGTAGGAGATAAGACCGAACCCTGAGGAGGAACACCACTATTGAAAGAAAAAAGAAGAAGAAGTCGCTCCCTTCAACCACAGCCGATATTGAGCTACTTGAAAGAAAGCTAGACATAAGTAAGAAAAGAGAAGGAGGAAACCCAAAGGAGGGAGCTTGGAGAGCAGTGACGCGTGCTCCATACCCCGTCAAATGCTTTGGATATGTCAAGTGCCCACCACGCAAGTCTCCCCGTAGTTCCTTAGAGCGGAAACCATTAATCGGTTAAATAGGAAAGTATATCGCACAGTAGGACCTTGAACGCCGAAAGCCGTACTGGCGATCGGAAAGAAGAGAATGAGATTCCAGATGGTCTAAGAAGTGAGAGTTAAGAAGTGTTTCAAAGATCTAAGTGAAAGCTATAGGGCGATAGTTAGAAGAAGGATTAGAGCGGTTCCTTTTTTCGGAAGCAGTTGGACATGTGCTGCTTCAACACGGAAGGGAAAGTCTAGTATTGAGACATAGAGAATATAGTTGAACGAGGGGAGGGGTCAGCACGTAAGCACATTTTTTTTCCCTCAAAACTCGGAGAGGAATGCCATCCGGGCCACCCGCCTTCCTAACGTTCATAGATTTCAGGAGCCCAAGCACCCGATCAAATGTAATCACAAGCAAAGACATAGGACCAAACTATATGCCAAGAAGTTCCTAACAACGCAAACAACTTCAAAAAGGACTTCAGGTTGTGACATCCTGGAGCTAGAAATAACCTACCAGTGAAAGGTAGCCCCAATCACCAGCCTCTCAAGCCTCATGGCCGCTGCGAACCTCATTGTCCACAGCTAACCCTCTGCTCTACTGCCTACGGACAGAGTTATTATTATTATTATTATTATTATTATATATTATTATTATTATTATTATTATTATTATTATTATTATTATTATTATTATTATTATTATTATTATTATTATTATTATTATTATTATTATTATTATTATTATTATTATTATTATTATTATTATTTATTATATTATATTATTATTATTATTATTATTATTATTATGATTATTATTATTATTATTATTATTATTATTATTATTAATTATTATTATTATTATTATTATTATTATTATTATATTATTATTAATTATATTATATATTATTATTATTATTTATTGACTATTTAAGGTAATATTATTAAGCTGCTGCAGTCTTTCTATCTTAAGAAGGAAAAAGGCATTAACAACAGAAGTCGGAAATACTGTCTAATAATAAGATAAGATTATAGTTGATACCAAAGTAGCTGAGAACATTTATGCACCAAATGTGTATAACACGATACGATACCTTTCTCTTTCTCTTACCTAACAGTATGTATATCGTGAGAATTCAAGCAAGCCTTTGGATGAATATAAATATATTAAATAGATAACAAAGTTTGACCAAAAATATAAAGAAAAGAATTAAACTTATTAACTAATTTTAACTATCTTCATGCAATAATTGTTAAGGAAACGAAAGCATACAACGAATAGTGACGAAGTTAAAACCCACCTAGCAACAGAATACCCACCTAAAGGCCTTTAGAGCAGAATTAGTGGGTAGGGGACTTCACCAAACAAAGAGACTATAAACTAAGATCTGGATAAAGAATTAAGAGGTAAAATACACAAAGGATTTAGATTTCAAATACGTAGGTAGTTAATCGAAACTACGCAAACATACTTACCATAAATTTTCATTGGTAGCAGAAGCTGGGTACTCCCAATTACCTTGTTGGTATATTGCAGAACGTGACCCCACTATCCCACCCCTTAGTAGAGAACACCACAAGAATTAGTTGACATTCTATCGAAATGACAGAAGATAAGAAAAAATCCAAGGATAAGGATACCCGAATTTTCAGGGAAAACAGAAGAATATGAAGAATGGCGCACTCGTATAAATGAATGGGATTTGATGGAATCACGGTTTTATGACTACCCAGGATTAATTGTGAAGAGTAGTCTACAAGATGAGGCATGGAGATGTGTGGATGCTCTGACTTTGGAAACACTGAAAAGCGACAGTGCAATACAAGAAATAGTGAAACAACTCGATGGCAAATACAAAAGAGACAATCGGGTAGAGACAATAAAAAAGGTAATGGAGTACTACGATATCCGGAGGAAAAGAAATGAGACGTTAAGAGATTATTTCGAGAGATTTGAGAGGGCCCAGCGCGAAATAGCAAAAATTGAAAAAATGGGTAATCAAGACCTGATCAAAGGTTGGTTTGCTCTATCTAGAGCAGATTTATCCGATACAGAAAGACAAATTGTCATTGGGGCTTGCGTGGATGGAAATCAAGGTTATGAAAATACAAAGAGAGAAACACTGCGCATAACAGAGAAGGAAACAAAAGAAGGAACACACCAAACTGGATGGTATGAAAATGAAGAAAAAACCCAGGGTGAGAAAATCAATAAGAAAAACAGATTTGGCAAAATCATGAGATGCTTTCATTGTGGGTCGATTTATCATATGGCAAGAGAGTGTAAAGAGAAGGTTACAAGTTGCTGGATATGCAAAGATAAGGAACATGTGGCCAAAGATTGTCCGAAGAACTGGATAAACCAAAGAAGAGGAGGAGAGCAAAGAAAGGAAGAAAATGTTGCTTGTGCATGGTCAACCAATTTTCCAGAAGAAATAACACATGGAGACTCATTCTTTGGGAAAATTGAAGGCATTATTGATACAGGATGCCCTAGGACAATCCTAGGAGAGAAGTGACTTCCATTCGTTCTCGGAAGAATATCCGAGAACGAATTATTTAGAATAAGAAATACTCAAGAAGAGGGATCGGGTTCTTTTACATTCGGAGATACAAAGTATAAGGTGTTAAAAATTCTAAAAATACCAACCTGGTGGAATGGAAGAAAAATTATCCTAACAACAGCAATTGTAGAAGATAACGTTCCATGGCTCATCGGAATGGAGACATTGCAGAAGTTAAAGGCTGGATTTATTTGGAAAAACGAAGAGCCATGGTTAGAACTGGGCAAAGTGCAAAACCATCAGGTAAAATGTAGATTAGATGAGAGTGGACACGTCAGAGTTCAACTGATGGAACAACTGAATATAGCGAAGAAAGTGTGGTTGGGATGCAAATGGATAACAGACGAACCCAATTGGAAGAAAATAAGTTACAAATTGCACCTACAATTTGGTCATGCAAAATATGAGAAACTACAAGAATTGATACTCTGTGGATTGGAGAAAGAACATGAAAAGCAACAAATAAGGAGATTTTTGGAGGTTCTGAAGAATTATTGTGAGACTTGTAGTATCTGCCTGAAATATAAAAGGAACAAACCAACTCCAGTGGTAGGTTTTCCTTTAAGTAAGGTGTTTAATGATACTATAGCTATGGATATCGGGGAGATAGAAAACAACAGGTTTTTAGTTATTGTTGACCTAGCTACAAAATATACCCAGGCAGAATGGATAAGAGACAAGACACCTGTTACAATAGTCAAGAAGATCTTGCAGACATGGATTAGGGTATTCGGACCTCCTAGAAGAATTCTTTCCGATTGTGGATTGGAATTTCACAATGAAGAAGTAAAATACCTCACAGAGGGTTTTGGCATAGAACAGTTGAGCACAGCGGGAGAAAGCCCGTGGAGCAATGGGATTTGTGAGAATTCGGTAGGGATCATTAAAAATTGTTTAAGAAAATTAAAAGAAGACAAAGTACATGATAAAGAGACAGCTTTGTATTGGACACTTAATGCTAGAAATTGTTTGAAAATGCAGAATGGGTTCTCCCCACATCAACTTGTGTTCGGAAGAAACCCAGCGATGCCCAGTATGGACAATGATGGAGAGATTATACCTACTTCTACCAATTATGAAAATGACAACGAAATGATGAGAAATACTTTGGAAGGAATAGCAAAGGCAAGACAGGCATATATACAGATAGAATCATCCGATAAATTAAAAAGAGCTTTGAATCATCAGATAAGAGAACATAAAATCGAAGAAGTACAAAGTGGGGAGGAAGTATATTACAAGAGAGAAAAAGACAATAGATGGAGAGGACCTGCAACAGTTGTGGGAAGAATTGGTAAAACAGTAGTTGTGAAACATGGAAGTACACTTAGAGAGATAGCTAGAGTGCACATCACCAGGATAGCGAAAAAGAAAGAGGAAACAACAAAAACAAAGGACGAGGGAGGAGAAGAGACGGATCAAAGAACAATAGAACAAGATCCAGACAGTTCAGAAATTGAAGAGGGTTACGACTCCGACGATGAAGTAATAGAAGAAATGGTTGAAGAAGAAGAGATTACTGAAGACTACCAAGAAGAACAGGATATATTGGAAAATGAAGAAACAAATGAATGGGAGGAAAGAGAAGAAGAATATGGAGAGAGAACAGAAGCAAAAGGTACAGAAGTGGAGAATGAACCAGGAGTGTCTGATAAAGATCAACGAGAAGAGAATAAGCAAGGAAAAGAAACAAAGTCCAGAATAGAGAAGAATAAAAGATATATTCTAAAGGACACACAAGGGAAATTACGAGAAGTGACTATATTAGGGAGAGCAGGAAAAGCTACAAGCCAAAGATGGAGTGACTGTTACAATGTAAAAGACAACTCCACTGGAGATGTCACCTGGATAGATTTAAAAGATTATGATACAATTGACAAAATAGAAGACGATCACGAGGTCTATATAGGATTTGAAGATGAGGAAGTGTTAGAAGCGAAAGTCAAAGAAATGGAAAACTGGAGGACCAATGAGGTTTATGAAGAAGTAAAATTTGTTGGTCAAAAACTAATTAGCACAAAATGGATAGTGACAGAAAAGATCGTAAAAAATGAAAGAAAATGTAAAGCCAGATTAGTGGCAAGAGGATTTGAGGAAGAAGATAAAGATATAACGGTGGATGCTCCAACTTGTTCTAACGAAACTCTTAAATTATGTACAGCCATCATAAACAAAAAGAACTGGAAAATTCAATCTATAGATGTGAAAACTGCGTATCTGCAAGGGAAATCAATAGATAGGAAAGTGTATATAAAGCCTCCAAGAGAGGCTCGAACAGAGAAAGTATGGAAATTGAAGAAGGCGGTATATGGTCTCAGAGATGCAGCTAAAGTATGGTATGAGAGTGTGGTGAGTATCCTCAGTGATCTAAAAGGGATTAAAAGTTTATATGATCCGGCACTGTTTTATTGGAAAGAGAACGACGAACTGATAGGCATCATGTGTGCTCATGTTGATGACTTTTTCTTTGGAGGGAATGACGTATTTATAAGTAAAATCTTGAGAAGATTTAAAGAAATATTAAAAATAGGGAGTGAAGATCAAAGTGAATTCAAGTATATTGGAGTGAATGTCAAGCAATCGCATGAAGATATTATTTTAGACCAAACAAAATATATTGAGAAGATAAAAATACCTGAAGAGGAGAACTACTTAGAAGAAAGAGTATTAAACGAAAAAGAAAAAACTGAGTATAGATCGGTGATAGGCCAATTGAACTGGATAACCCAGCATACCAGACCCGATGTAGCTTTCGACGTGAGTATCAACAGTAAAGGGAACAATGGGAACATCACAACTCATGATATGAGAAAAATTGTAAGATGTGTAAAGAGATTAAAAAGCCAAAATACTCAAGTGAAAATGATGAAATTACGGGGAAAGAAATTAAAGATAGATGTCTACTCAGATGCATCGCTGGGAAATAGAGCTGAAGGAAAATCTCAAATCGGATACATAGTGGCAATAACAGATGGAAAAGGGAACAAATGTCCAATATTTTGGAAATCAAAAATAGCACCAAGAGTCGCACGATCCACTATCGAAGCAGAAACGCAAGCACTCACGGAAGGTATAGAAGAAGCTATATTTATAAAAACTATGTGGCAAGAAATGATCGATGACGAGATAGTCATAGAGGCTTACACTGATAGTCGTACATTAGAAAGAATAGTTAAAGCAAATACGTCAACCAGTAACAAAGTACTGAGAATAGATATTGCTAGATTAAAACAAATGATAGAAAAACATGAAATACAAAATATAAATTGGATTCCAAGATCAGAACAGATTGCGGATGTTTTTACACGGGAAGGAGCAAAAAAGAATATCATTCAAAAATACATTATGTCAGAAATGTAAAAAAGTCAGAGAGGATTGGGGGAAAAAGAGAAAGGTGTAGACTGATTATTTTTAGATGATATTGGCTACAGGAATACCAAGCGAAAGAAAGAAGAAGAAAGAAGGAGTATTGTCAAAAGTCAGGATATTCTACATTTAATAAGATAAGTGATTATTTAATATTTAAGAATAGCTGAAGATCACTTACTACACACTTTTTATGATTTGATACTGACACCTGTCTCTTTTCTCTCCCTTACAGAGTTAGATGTAAAGATTATAAAGTTTAACCAGCAAGCCCCTTTGAATTTTTATTAACAAAAAACTATATTGAAGATCGAATAAAAGAATATTTACATGATTATAAAACTTGAACACGAAGACAAGGAAATATTCAAGACCAATAAAAAAGAGGACTACACAACCAGATTTACCCACCTAAAGGCCTTTAGAGCAGACTAGTGGGTAGGAACTTCTTTGGAGCCAAAGGACCTACATGACAACAACAAGAGATATACGATAGGTTAGTAGATCGAACTAACGTCATCGCATACTACCTGCAAATTCATATATATATAATATATATATAATATATATAATATTATATATTATATATAACTAAATATTATAAAGACATTACTATATAATATATATATATATATAATATATTATTTATATATATTATAATATAATAATAGTATATATATTATATATTATAATATATATATATACTATATATATATAAATAATATTATATAATAATATATAATAATATAATATTATATATATATATATATACGAATGAAAAAAAAACCTTTGCATAATGTTTTCTAGAATAATATTGTAAATACTAAGAATATATTATAAAAAACTAATAATAGTATTATATATATATATATAATATATATATAATATATATATATATATATATATATATATATATATATATATATATATATATATAATATATATATATATATAATACTAATTCACTAGGCTAATTTCAACTTGTTATAATAGTATATATATATACTATATATACTATATATATATTATTATATATATATATATATTATACTATATATATATATATATATAACTTTGTGCATAATATAGAATAGTAATTTATATAATGATAATTATATAAAATAAATATATAATTAAAGTGGATAATTATAATGCTTTAAATTATTAATACTCAAGAATTATTATTGATTATAATTATTATTAATTATCTTATTATTATTAATTAATTCCAAGTATTATAAATTATCACTTATAATTTATAATTATCCCTAATTACTATGAAATTAACAGATAAATATACCAATAATTATCAATACATTATGATACATTAATAATATATATATTATACTATATATAATATAATATATATATATATATATTATATATTATAATATATAATATATATAGTATATTATGTAATATATATATATATATTTATATATTAATATTACCTATATATGGAAAATTGAAAAACCTTTTTTCAAATATTATATAGAATAATAATTATAATTATATAAAAATAGCAATTATATTTAAAATTATAAATAAGTTGTAATAATTTCCTTTTTTTTATGAGGACGTATACAAGGACCACCACTGCACGCAAAAAGAGCGAAAGATGGCTATACCGTGTCGGTAAAACTAACAACAGGAAGTCCATACCAGAAACGAGGAAAAATTAACACACTTATTAGAATTTTATTCCGAAATAAAAAGATGTTCAGCTATGGAGGAACGGTCACAAATTTTGGCACTTCGAAAATGGTGAGGAGTCGGATAAAATATGAGCTAGGCGATTCCGGAAAAAGATGGTAAGTGTGTCAGGGAAGAACTTCAGTCAGATGGCTGAGATTGCGTAGCAACCTACAAATATATGGGCCATAGTAAGAGTATTACACGAAGAAGAAAACGAACAGGGTGGTTGGGTCCTCTCTCACCACGTGTAAGCCATGCGTGAGATTGGTATGTCTAATTCGTAAGCGGGCGAGAACCACCACCTGGTGGCAACTCGGTTTACAAGAGGACGTCCAGTGACCTAAACGAGGTTTTAACATTCCGCAGCTTGGCGCCACGAGAATCCTCCTCCCCAACAAGTCTCCCAGCACGAGAGGAAACAGACGGAAAAACGCGTAAAAATCAGTCGCAGGTAGGTGTCCCAATAGTATATTCATGGGAAGGAACCGTCTGCTAAGTACCCTGTCGTGCAGCATGGTTGGCATTTCCGTATCAGCTCTCGTTCCCTCAGAAACACCCAAATGAGAAGGGACCTAACAGAACTCAATGCCCCTTCCATTCTATGAACCAGAACCGAACCTTTGGGCAGATGAAACCAAAGGATTTCATCCTCACCGGTCGATTAGAGTCCTAAAAGATTGTATAACGACGTCCGTTTGGTAGGTTTCTAATTCTTCCCACAGCCAAAACCAGCCTATCAGCTCGGCTGAAAATGTGGACCGTATAGGCAAGGTGTGGGATGGCGAGTATCCGGAAAGACATCGACGACTCGCAACGCTAACCTCCCGTTTGAGCCATCAGTTGTGATAGGTGTTGAGTCATTGGTGGATCTCCTTTATGAGACAAAGGAAGCCCCTCAATGCGCCGATGTGTCGCAGCTTGGTAAAGGATTGGAATCCGAACAGACAGTAGGGGGAGGAAGAAATCCATGTCGCGTGAACGTTGTCGAAATTGTGCGCAAAATCGATTGAAAAGGAAGGCCAAGGAACTTAAAAATATGAAGTCGCAACCCCAGCGAACGGCCAATATGCAGGAATGTGAGAAATCTCTTATTAAGTGGGACAATGGTTGAAAAAGCAGGACGTACCTAATAAGAAGGAAATAAAGGCCTAATAAGCTGCTCTCGGCAGAACAAAGGCGATTATCCAGTCCCTCACCTTCATACTCTCCTTAGCGATATCGAAATGCACCCATTGAATTGCGCAGACCTGTTTTGATAGGGTCAAAGGAGGCGAAGATGCGATAGGAAGGTCCTGCCGTCATCGATGGCACAGCCAATAATCCAATTTAGCCGCTCACGAGCAATGATGCAGAGGCGCAGCAGTGTCTTTTCCTGTCCAAACCCACGTCCCCTTAGAGATCAGCGACTCGCGGCAACTAAGGTATGAAGGCGATAATCAAGCAACAAACCCAAGAAACTCCCCGTCGTACCTGGATGGGGGAACCATATAGGTGTATTAAAGGGGACTGAATTCGTCCACCGCGACGGGGGTTTTCTCCGGAAAAGCATCGCTTTCGTTTTGGAAGTAGAGAATTTTGAATCCACGAGCACTGCACCAGGACATGGCTCTGTCGATGGCCAGTTGAAGCTGACGCTTCCATGCAAGGGAGTTTAGCCCAGTGACATACATTGCAAGATCATCCACATAGAGGGAGCAACGGACTGAGTCGGGGATGTATCGACCACTCCGTTGAAGCCTTACAGTGCGAAAAAGCAATAACACTTAATACGCTGGCTGCCTTCGAAACCCCTCTTCCATACAAACATGCCTGGAACAGAAATGGTGCCAGCACTTGACCTGAAATGAACGATTAGACATCAGGGTTTGAAGGAACGGGAAGTTGGCCCAGGGAGTGAAGGTTTTGCAGAACCCCCACCCTCCAGTGGAGTTTGCATGCCTTTTTCCAGATCAAAAAGAACGGCCAGGGTTTAATTTATAACAAAAAGAGACTCGGCGTACACCTGTAACAAACTGAAGGAGCAGGATCCTAAGTAGATCGTGAAAACGAAAATTATAATGAGGTCAAGAAAATGCGTGTACCGGCTCCATATGTAGGAACGACAAGAAAGGCCCACCAATCTCCATCAACTTGCATGTGTTGCAAGTTGAAGATAGGTACGATGTTGTCAGTAGAAGTTGGCATTCCAAGGTTTCGGAATTGGGACGATATAAGCTGTCAACCAAACAGGAGGGAAGACACACCCTCCGCTCAGATCCTGTTATAGAGGGCACAAAGAAGACTAAAAGAATTCGTATGTGATAAATACGCATACTCATTGCTGGGGCCGGGGGGATGCAAGAAATCCTCCAAGCATTGGTTCTTGTCACTAAGCCATGTTCCAGGTTTTCCACCAAGAGAATAACACCGTAGCAAGAATCAATACTTCCATGCGCGGAACGTTATGACATTTCATATCTCTGATTTATAAAGATCAGAAGCAAGAAAAAAAATCAGAAAAGAACAAGAAATAAATATTCAAAATTGTGCTTTCCTAATTAATTGGTGAAGATTCAGAGTACAACTGAAGATATAAAACCTTAAATGAAATAGAAAAATGAGAACCAGGAGCTGTAAAGTGCCAAAATTAAGTAGAGCATGGTGAGATCACCTAACAACAGATGTCATCTCTGCACTTATCTTCAATAACTTTAATACCTGGATACCAAAACAAAAGAAATTAATTTAAGCTCACGAAATATAAGAACGCTAACTATTCTATTACCATAATCAATGGGTGATACTTCAATATGATGAGGACTTGCAGAACGCATAAATGTAAGTGAAGCATGGACAGATTACCAATCATCTCTTACATCTATAAACTTTTTCGATCAGCCTTCAGAGATAAAGATTGGGCGTTAAGAAGAGTAAATGAAAGATTTCACTGAAAAACTTTTAGTTTGACCAGTAAAGACAACAGATCAAATAAGAGAATTACCGAAAAATGTAGTGGGTTAAAGAGTTTTAAAACAATTGGGGGAAGATATTTCGCGGTAAAAGAAAAAGCGTCTGTAATCACAATACAATTGGGTTATGATTACCAATACTTTTTAAATGAAAGGAAATAAATAGAAAGCATCACAAATATAAAGGTTTCGACAGTTAACTTCTCAAAAATAATTAAAAACCTTTAAAATAGGAAATGGCGGTAGAAAGCAAATAGAGTTAGGGATTTCGCAAAGCGAGTATAATCTGAAGTTAAAGATGTTTCAGACCTATATATATTACTTAACTTATACTCCTATGTTCATAAGGCATAACCATCCTATTGTTGCAACATTGAACTATGGTACTGTTCGCATCTTTAAATGTTAATTATTAGTCTTGCTGGTAGTTTCACTGACTGTAGAAGATTCAGAAGTTTCACACCTGAAAGGTCTTGCTAAAGTAAATGGCACAAACAAGTACATGCAAATCAAAGCGAATTTTTCTTCTTTTTAAATAATATAAGTTCGCACCTCACGGGCATTGTCCTAAAATAGTAGAGAAACTTCTCTAAGTAATTGCTACCTAAAAGATTCGAAAAGGGATCGAAACCGGGTCCTTTGCTTTGCCTTGTTTTGCGACTCTGTCATTCTACCGATTGAGCTACGGTAGTTGCAATTATAATGTTAGTAAACTGCAGAGAATGTTTATAGTTTTATTCTGTAGCATTTATTCTTGAATTAAATATCAGCGAAGTTTGAAACGAAATTGGATTTATTTCTCACTTAATTAAGTTTAATCGTTTTCTTTTTTAATTTTCCTTAAGATTTTATTTCCTGTAAAAAAGATAAATTCTGAATTATATGATACATGTTGGGAAACCAAAAAACTAAATTGTTTAATATGAGAGTGTAAATAACTTAAATTTCTAAACAATTAAATAAATTGAACTAGAAATAAATATTGTGGTCTCAACTAATTTCTAAAATTTATGAGAAAAAAAATATAACTCAACTCTGTCAGCAGAAATGAAAAGGTTAAATAAAAATATAAATAATTTTTTTTTTATATAAAAATAAATAATTTTAAATGTAAACATTTATTCTGAAATAAATTTAAGTAAGAGCGCTAAAAACATCTTGAAGTGCATTAAGACCCTGACTTTGTACGGAAGTCAGAACATCGGCATCAATTAAAAACGAAATTTTTTCTGATGCTCTAAGAATGCTCGACGCTTGTTCTGGAGGAAGGGATTCATGAGTTTTTACCAAAAGTTCTTTTATCACATCTTGATAGAGTAGGAGATTTTCGGTAATAAATTCCAAATCCTCTAGTTCAAGCAGGCAAATTAAATGGCATATACCAAGGTTTAACTGAAAATATATATATATATATATATATATATATATATATATATATATATATCATATAATTAATATAATATATATATATATATATATATATTTTTGAGTTAGTGTACAGGACCCACCACGCTTCACAATAAGCGGCCACACTGGCTGAACAGGCGTTACTTTTCAACCTGTCCATATATATATATATAATAGTATATTATATATAATAGTATATATATATATTATATATATATTATTATAATCTATATATAATATATATATAATATATATAATATATATATTGTATTTCAAAATGTCAAGGAAGATTTGATTGGTGAAATGAATATTCAGTAATCAGTCAAAATAAATGAAAACTAAATAAAATTTTATTCTTGCATTGTTTAATAGTCTTAAGATTACATACAAAATCAAATGCTATAAAGGAAATAGTTCACTTCTTGAAGTACAAGAAATAAAGTGTTTACTGCTAAAGTGGGAAGATTCAGGTAACGTGGGAAAATTCATGATATCTTTAGAAGGTGTTATGACCGTAAAGTAGGAAATACGACAGCGAATAGGGTCCCAGATGGTGAACAACTATGAAGATATGAATAAACAGTTGCTGGGTGGCGCACCGGCAAATTTTGAAATGGGAGGAGGGTCTCGCGACACCTATAGTGACTGTGAGTGATATTAGTGAGGTGGCCAATACGGAGGCGTGCAAGTATCACCTCATGTAAGCGCTTTCGTCTGGGGGAGGAAGACCATCGCCAATATGCGGCTTTATGTTTCTGAGTTTCCTTCCCCGCCGATCCCTCGTCCAGCACTCTTGCCAACAAGATCGAAAGCCCCGTCGGAAAGCAGGATAGATCAGTTGATGGGAGGCGGTCTTGTCGAATGGCAATCCGGGAGGTACCTGGAACCACTCCGAGAAGAGGAGGCGGCAATTTTGGCCTCTCTGTCAGCGATTTCATTGTCCAGTTACCCCTACATGAGAGGGAGTCCAACATAAAATAATTTTGTTTTCTTACGGGAGTGGGAACGTCCGAAGAAATTGGTTGTACAGCTGATAGCCATTGCGTTTTTAGAATAGGGTTTTAAAGCGCTTGTAGCGCGCTAACGAATCTGAATAAATCGACATATGATGATCTTGGTTCCAGGCCATTAGAATTCGAGAAAGGGCCAAATCATATATAGCCGTTAAACTCGATGTAAAAATGAAGCACTAAGGGGGAAGGTAATGGGGAGAGGTTGCGGTCAGGAAAGACAGCAGAAGCGCCCACACTGTCCCCTGTTTTAGAGCCGTCAGTAAACACTGGAGTAAATTCATCGTGAACTGCGGCATGAGACAGGAATGATGCTTTTAACAGGGCAGCAGGATGGCTAGATTTGGAGAGAAATGTCAGAGCCAAGCAAATGGTAGGAGAGGGGAATAGCCAGGTGTGTACCCTTCGTCAAATGAGAAAGGCAGCACCTTTTGAAAAGGGATGTTGAGGAAATTAAAAATGTTATGAACCGTCTTTGCAATTGGCTCAGTAATTAGGATTCTGAAGGTACCTCCTGCAGAATCGTTGTCAGAGCAGGACTTATTGGGTTTTTTGAAAACAAAGATAACTTTTGTCACATGATGTATTCTCTCGAAGAGAGAGTGGCATTACATTGGCTTCCACTTCAAGGCTCACCTGGGGAACGATCGAAAAAGCTGAATTCGAGATACGGATCACTTCGTTTGGATCGTATCTGACCACGTGTAGTAGTGTTGGAGGCCTGACCATAATGGAGATCCACAATCCCATTTTGATCGCGTTTAGGTGCTAGAGATAAAAACGTATAAAGGGATTTGCGACCAAGCACCCCCAAGATTTGAGGCGAGATGACGTAACAGGTCAAGGGGGCGATGACAATTTGTTTTCAGGTGTTTAATATCCGGTGCATATGTTAAGTGGTCACTAGGATGAGCCCTAGAAATTTGACCTGTGAAGTTTAACAGGAATGGGCGAACCATATAAGGTTAGGTTCGCTGGAAGAAGGGCAGTTCTTCGATTCCCTTTTTTCTTAAAAAGGACTTGCTGAGGTTTTGGTGGGAGAAAAATGGAAGCATGGGAGATAGCCCACTGTGAAATATTTTCAATAGCTAATTGAAGTTGCCGTTCGAAGAAAGGGCAGCCTGGCAGCCCGGCTATGTATAATGCTAAGTTCATCGACATATAGAGAAAAATGGACAGTCGCTGAATAGAGGTAACATATCATTAAATCCGAGAGCAAATAGTAGTATACTTAAAACCAGGGTTGCGGAGTCGGAGTCGGGGAGTGGGTAGTTTTGAAGAGGGTGGAGTCGGAGTCGTGTAATTTTGAAAGAAGGGTGAGTCGGAGTTGGTAATTAAGAGGTCCAGGAGTCGGAGCTCGGTAACTTTCAAGATAGAGTTGGAGTCGGAAAATTTTAAACTGACAAAGTTATATAATTGTGACTCTGTGAATGACTTCAATCACTTCATGGCAAGTTTATTGACTTTCGACTTCAACATCACAAAATGCATTGCAAACTTCGAAGATTTTAAACCAGCACCTATGTTTCAATTTGGATTATATTCTAATAAATTCAACCTTCAACCTTATACCATCTATATTTAAGATACTGAAGGAATAAAAGACTCCATTGGTACGAAGAGAATTTTCTCTCATTGACATGATATTATACTAGCTGTTGTTTATATTGATCCAATCTTCAGGGTAAGCTGAACTGAAGAACAACAACAAAAGCTAAATCTGCACTTTGCAATGTGGTCAATTTGTATTAAAGGTTGCAGGAAGTTTAAGAAGAAAAGGATACATCTAAACATATTGTAAGTGATGGAACTACAACTATCACCATTACTATACCTTCTCAAGTCATTCTTCAGAAAGTTCAGAACAGATTAGTATGAAAAGCTTCTAGAAATTGAAGAGCTTAGCTTAGTCGAAAGGGTCGATTGGTTCAAGAAAAAGGTCAAGGCCCTTCCTAATCCAATATTCAATAACTTTAAATAAAATCTTTGCCTGCACTGAAAGAAAGTTTAAATTTTATGTAACTGAAGAGTATCAAGAACATTTGACAGAAGCTGAAATTGCTGTTACTGTGCTCTACCTCCAACGCAAGTTAGGCGTGGAACTGCTTTTCTGCTCTTCGCATTATAATAAATCAGACCTAAGAGGAAAATTGAAGGAGGAACCTGCAGATGCTATTCTATTTTTAAGAACTAATCATACAATGAGTAGATGATATTAGATGTAAATTCATGTAACTAAGTAATGTAGTAGTTTACATATAGTATAATATAATATATATAGTATATATATATATATATATATATATATATAATATATTATATATATATATATATAATATATATATATATATATATATATATATATATATATATATATATCTATATATAATATATATATATATATATATATATATATAATATATATATAATATATTTATATCCTATATATATAATCCGTAGACCCCTTCCCCTAAATTATTTAAGTTACTCAAATTTTTTTGATAGGCTTAAGTCTCTTACTTATACAATTTTTAAATAATAAAAAATAAATATATTAATCAAAAAATACAAAATTTAATTTGATACAAAAAGGACTCATATTGTAGTTGGTGAAAGATTGCTTAGTTGAAGTGGCTGTGTTCCTATATATATAAATATATAATATTATATTACCTATAATATATATATATATATTATATATATATATATATATATATATATATTACTATATAATATATACATATATATATATATATATATATTATATATATATATATATATAATAATATATATAATAATATTATATTAATATATATAATATATATAATTCTTTTTTTCTTTCTTTCTTCTCTCACTCTCAGGAAGGATTCTCCATCCTGTCAGCCGCGCAGCATCTTCTCCAGACGTCCCTCTCCTGCACTATTCCTCTTCTCTTCAGCGCCCTCATATTTGGTTGACATCTTTCCAAAGAGTCCTCCACCGATTCCGCCCATGCTCTCTTTGAGTCTTCCCTCACTTCGCTTCTGCATTGCTCTGTGTCCATTCATCTTCTTCGGCCATTCCTCTCCTCCTCCATGCCTCTCCACATGTCCCAACTCTCAATCTCCCCACATCCACTCAGGTCATCTCTTCCACCTATACTCTTCTCTAGATAACTTCATTTCTTAATTCGTCTCTTCTTACTCTTCCAAATCATAGTTCTTAAATATCCTCATCTCCGTCGCTTGTATTCTACTCTCCTCTCTCTTATCGTTGTTGTCCATGTTTCCGCTCCGTACAACAGTATCGGGAGTCAGTATGCTGTTAAAAATAATGTGACCATAAGATTTTCTGCAGTTAAAATCGGGACAACACACCACTATAAATATAATATTATAGCTATATATATATATATTATCTGATATTATATATTATATATTAACTATAATAATATACTACTAATATATATATATAAGTATATATATATACTATAATATATATATATATAGGTTAAATTAACAACCTACCTGTTTGGAAAAATGACATATTGGCTATCATTATTAATATATAGTAATATAATAAATATATATATATATATATATATATAATATATATTATATATATATAATATAATCACTATAAATATATATACTACTATATATTATATTATACTATATATATATATAATATATATATATAAAATATATTAATAATAATATAATATATACTATATATATATCTATATATATTAATCTTACGCTTCAGTTTACAGTATTTTTCGCCTAGATGAAATTTCGTCAGCAGTTCTGAGACGAATTTAAATTAAATTTTAGAACTACTATATACTCCATACATAGTCTGATCAAGAAATTTAATTTGGTATTAGCATTCCTTTCAGAGTTTGATCAGAGTTTGTTTTTTTCAAGAGTCCAGAATCTTATTTATCAAAGAAAACGAACGTTCTGTGGGAGGCCATTTGTTCCAGGAAGACAAAGGATAATATTGAAACTAATTGCAGCCACAGCAAATGTTGATGGAGAAGATATTTAACGT
>JABUQX010002477.1:2500-10000 GCA_015478945.1 Trachelipus rathkii | reverse complement strand
ACAGGCACCACACCAACTCTCTCCCTAACCCAGTCGTTTCTCACTCTCTCTTTTCTTCTTTCCCACTATCATTCTCAACACCTTTATTTCAGCAGCTTCGATCCTTTTTTCCTTCCTTATTGTAATGCTCCATGTTTCTACACCGTATTTTTCCATTCTAGCCTCCACTTCCAGTACACATCCTCTCTTACTTGTAAATACGTCTACTCTCAGGTAAACGAACTGATCCACATTTCCAATCTTTCATCATCAACAACGATCTCCACTTCTCCCTCATCCTCTCTACCCACTCTCATTATCAGTCTTTTCTGTATTCATCTCTAAACCAATCTCCGTCAATTTCTGTCCAAAACTTTTCCATAACGTCCTTCCCTCAATACTCCCTCCTCTCAACTCCAACATGCCAAATCATCCGCATACACCATTATATCACAATCCAGGTTCGGAAATTCCTCTTTAACCTTTCTGATTACTACATCTAAGTAAGCTAATAAAGAGAAGGGAGAACAGGACAACTACCCTGGATCTGATCCCATCCCCACCGCGCTCAACTATTTCTCATTTTTTTACCATCCAAGTTTTCTCACTTTACACTCACAAACGCTATACAAGTTTTTATATTGCTCTCTCAGTCTTTCCTCCACTTCGTACACTTTCCAACATCCTCCAAGTCTGGCTCTTGTGTATCGACGTCAAATCGCCTTCTTAGGTTCCAAGAAGGCTAATATGCGTTTTATTAAAATCCCAGCTCTTCTCCAACCTATTCTTTAAGCAAACAACAGATCCGAAGTACTCCCTCCCTTCCTGTACCCATATTGTTCCTCTTCCTCCAACTGTTATCTCTATCACTCCTCTTCATATTCTTCTTTCTAAAATCCTTTCGTACACTTTCGCTATATTTTTGATCAATAAAAGCTATTCCTCAAAGTTTCCACAGTCTCCCACTATCAACATTTCCCCTATTTCTCCCCATTACCGGAACTACAAACAATCCCTTCCCATCCAACATTTATTAAAGTTTCATCTATTTTGTTCTTCGCAATTCTTCTCCTCCTTCCTGTAATCAATCTATCGCATTTCCACATCTTCGCTCCGGCGCTTTTTCCTTTCTTCCTTTTTGACAAAGCCCCCTCATATTCTCCCATCGTTTCGGATTCACCCCTTTCATCTCCTCTCCCACATATTGCTCCTCTTCCAACATTCCTGCCTTTCTTACATTTAGGAGTTCTCCCAAATATTCAGTCCACCTCTCATTTTCCCTCCTGTGCTGTAAGTACCTCCACTTCTTTATTTTTGATACTATATAAGCTTTTTCTTTGATTTTTTATATGTTTTTTTGCCAGTCTTTGAAAATCTTCTTCTTTCCTCCCTCTTCTTTCGCCAACCAAACCATTTTGGCCTCTCCTTCTTTCACTATCTCTGCTTTTCTGTCCTTTTTGAATCACTATTCAGCTCTCACTGTTCTGGTTCTTCCCGCTCAATCCACCGTTCTCATTTCCTTGTTCCTTTTCACCTACTGCTCTCTCTTCACATCTTCATCTCAACAAAATATCGTGTGTTTCCTCTTCCCTCGCTCCCTTCCCTTCCGTACTCTCTATCTTCATCACACCCAGCGTTTTCTTCTTTCCGCGTTTCAACACACTAACAAAATGTTTGTTTAATTAAATGTTTGTTTCTCCACATTCATCAACTTTTCCTTTAATTTTCTCCACAATCCTCCTCTCATCTTCCCTTCCCTCTTTTCAGGCTCCAACTTTAATCACTTTCCCTTTTTTCTCCAACCTGCCACTTTGTTTTCCTGTACTCTCAAGTCTGGCACCCCAAATCTATGATGCGAAGTCAACAACACAGACTCCAGGAGAACTTTTATCATCCTCTATCTATCTGTAGTTCCAACACTAGAATAATCTATAATGAATTTTGGTCAAAACTTTTTCGGTGTTTTTGATTCCATCTTTATCTCTCGTGATCTTAATGAGATCCTGTGTTGAATCCAATTCATGATTTTTATTCCTTCTCATGCATTTCTATGAGCTCTCTCCTTCTGTGTTTCTCCGTTTTCCTCATCCTGTGGACCCAATATATCTTCCACCCATTTCTTCTCTTTCTCTCTTTTTTTCCCCACTCTGGGCATTAAAATCACCGCCATCAGTAGAGAGCAGCATGGTTGTTCTTTCGCTTTCCTCTTCCACAACACACTCCCCACAAACAATCCATCGAACTTCTCCTTCTCCTCCTCTGGAATGCCCCTGTTGGCGGAGCACTATACCTGATATAATAGGTATTTTATCCTCTTGATTTTAACGGTACTTATAATCAATCTCTCGTTTACCTCTCCAAACATCCTTGATGAACATGTGTAATCTTTGGTCCGAAAATGAAACCTCACAAAACCTTGTTTTGCTCTTTTTATTACCGTTACGTCGACTTCTTCTCCAATGTAAAAGCCTACATTACATTATATCCTCCCGGGCCTGAGCAGTCGTAATACTTCTATGGGCCACTTTCTTCACATAATTTTGTATGCCCATCAAAGCTACTCCTTTTCTACGTAATTTCTCATCTTCCTTCTGACATCTCTGACCTATCCCTGTCTACTTCTCCTTGAGTTCTTGCCCATTGTATCGGGATCACGCCTTTCTCCCTATCGCCCGAAACTTCACCTGCAACATGTGAATCCCGCCTGTCCGACTAATTCTTTTTGGTATTTGTCTTCCTATCACGTTCAAAACTAATAGACACGTGTATCACGTGAATACCACCCCACCTTCAACTACACCACAACAACAACTCCACCTCGAACACACACACCTCACCCGCACACACACTCAGTTCATTGCGAACCTCTTTACATCCGAATCCTTAATAGCTGCAATTAACTCATCGCGAGCAAATTACCATTTCAACCACGTTCATTACGCGTTCTAAGTTTGCGCCCTTGCCACTCAATTGCTAACTGAATCTCCTCCTGAAGTCACTTTTGGTTCACAACTTGTCTTTCTGTCATACTTTACTAATTCCCTCTTTGGAAGAGTAGGAGCTACTTGACATTTATTTGTGATACTTACCACCTATTAACATGTCATCACAATGCTACTCGGCTTATTTTTACATATAACTCTTAACTATAGAGATGTCTATTTACATGTACTTTCTCTTTCACATTCAATCAAGCATTACTCTATGAAATTTCGGTATCACTCCTGTCCTGGTTTTAGCTCAACTTGCCGTTTATTCTTTCAGTTTTGAAATATGTTTTCGTCTCCACCATCAACTTCATACTTACCTGTTCACACATAAATGGAAGAAGATCTCATTTCAAGCGTACGAACACTAAATAAACACTTCTCCCTTTAGCAACTATACTCTATCCAAGTCTAGAAATCCAGCCATAGACGCTACTTTACGCTCTAATATAGCGTTTGAGAATTATTCATTATTCTTTTATTGTTTATGTTATATCTTCTATTGTTATATTTCAATTATTAGATTGATTATTTATTATTGATTTTATTAATTGACTTCTAATAAAGTATTCTCTATTATTAATTATTATTAATCATTATATTTATCATTATTATTATTATTATTTACAGTATTATTTTATTACATTGTTATGTATGTTATTATTGCTAGGATTATTACACTTTATTAAATTATTCTCTTATTATGTCTCTTTATTCATTAATTATTATATTATTATTATTATTGATTATTATTATTATTTTCATTATTATTTATTATTATTAGTCTCAATTATTATTTCACTTGAGTTATTCATATATATATTGTTATAATATTTTTATATTATATTATCTGCTTGTAGCATTTATTCGTGTAGTAGCGAATAGATCCGCATGCGCGCAATATGGGCCGCGGTCTCGATTCCGAAAGAGGCTGCTAGATCCACTAGGTAACAAATTTAACTAGAGAGTTCACCTTTCTAGATACTATGGGCGTACCTGCCCGTGCGGTGTGAAACTTCTTTCAATTAAATAATAATACAGAGGAATGCAAATATAATAATATCACACTGTAACGAATAATGAATAGAATAACATAAGTGGGTAGTATTAGTACCTTCAACATTGACTATAATCAATAACTAATTACCATAATTATTTATCACATAATATATTATAAATATATATTCAAATATATTCACTATGACAATGACATAATGACAATTACTATAAATAATATTAATATTATATATAATAATATTAATAATATATTAATATATAATAATAATATAATATAATATATAATTATAAATAATTAAATAATATATTAAATTAATAATAATAAAATAATAATATTAATAATGAAATATAAATTATATAATAACATAACAATATTAATATATAATTTAATAATTAATATAATATTAATATATAAAAATATAATTATTAGATATATAATATAATAATATAATATAAGTAAATAAATGAAAAATTAATAAATAATAAAAAATAAAAAATAAAAAAAATAAAAAAATAATAATTAATTAAATATATAATTAAATATTATATATCATAAAAATAACATAGAAGAAAATAATAAATAATAAAATATAATATAATAATAATTAAATAATAATGAATGAATAATAAAAATATCATATCGCTAGATGGTGACTTTGGCAAGATTGCTTTAAAAGATTGTTTAGATAATTATTACTTCAATTAAGATGTATTTATAGTGGTTGATTTGTAATCGTTCATTTGTAATTTGGAGATTACGATATGTATTAAACTTGTATTGTTGCAAATTAATGTTATACAATCATTCTAGAATCAATAAGATGAGATAATTATTTCATTTGATTCGGTTTCATGATAAAGTTCTTAGGTGAATAATTGTATATAGTAATTAATATATTTTAGATCAAAAGAAATATTATAGTATATATTACTGAATCACATTTTGGATATATATAGGAAGAAGTATTGTTTGTTATAATATTAGTTATAAATAAACTATATAAATTTTAAACTTTTTATTTTTAAATTAAAGCATTAGAGATTGTAATTTTTTTGAGAATTTTTTGTATGTCTTTTATAATAAGGCAATTGTTTTTGTATAAATACTAGAGGCTTGAGCTTTCACATCCACACGATATATAACGACGTAAATCAAATGACAAAATTATCATATATCTCATTTTTGTGTGTGCTTTTATCTTTCATGCTCTTATGTATATTTTTTTTTACATAACATTGAAAATGATCAATGGCATTTTTTTGTTGGATTTTTGAGTTTATATGTTTTTGCTTTAGTTATCATCTTAATACGTAAGAAGATTATCAATGATGTTAATATGTAACTATTAATTCTTTATCATATATCAGTACACGTTTACTATTATGTTTCTGTAAGCTATTCAATAAGGTTTACGTGTATAAATTTGATATATTTCATCTAGTATATTGTCTCTTTAAATAATACTAATACGATAAAATATATAATCTACCAATATTTAATAAGGAAATTATCATTTAAAAGAGGATTTTCGATCACATAGTCCTTACACGGATGGGTAGTTCAGAAATAAATTTAATTTATATAATTATATATATTATTTAATATTTATTATAATTTATTTTAATTGACTTATGATTTTCATTAATATATTTCCACTTATTAATATATATAACTTATATATAATATAATAAATTTACATATTTTTTATATAGTTTGATGTATATTTATTATATTTTTACTTTATTTTTACTTATTTATCTAAATATTTTAATTTTTATCATAATATATCACTTTAAATTCTAATTATTGATCTCATATATCATTATTATCTTTCTTATTATTATTAATTATTATTATTAATTTATATCTATTTGGTTATATGATTTATAGCATTATCTATTATCTATATATTATTAGTGTATTGTGATTATTATACAAATTATAAATTATATTATTATTTTATATATCTTATTAATATTTTGCATTAATTTTATATTATATATTAGTAAATGACCTCTAATGAATCTAAAGTATTGAGAAGTAGTTTGCAGAGCTTATTAATTATATTCTGTTATTGATTATCAACTTATTATTATGTAGAGTGTGTGTATTTAGTGTATTAGTTGGATAAGTATTATCTATTTATTATTATTATTTATTATTATTAATTTATTATTGTTGTTATTTATTATTATTTATGTCATTATTATTATTATTATGTGATAATATATTATTTATAATATAATATTAAATGGATAATAATATTTATTACTATTATTTATTATTAGAAATTTAGTAATATTTAATTATTATTATTTACCTTACTCTATGATTAATTAGGCTCTCACTTATATATCTTTTCAATCAAACCTGCAAATTTGAGAGCCTATCTTAATAATTTTATAACTCCACAATTTTATTATTACTATATGATATATATTATGTATTTATATATTAAGCTTTACATCTATGGACAAATTTTTGATTTATATTATTATAGGTATCAATGATCTCGTGGAATCTTTTTTTTATTCTTATTTTTATTATTTTACAAATTTAATCATTATTATTATTTCTCATCAAATATTATACTATTATTTTCAATTTATTATTGATATTTATATAATTATTTATTATGATTATTACTTCAGTACAACTTTAAATATATATATATATACTTATAATATATTATTATTTCATTATTTTATTTTATTACTTAATTTTTATTGAATATTGTTTGTAAATATATTATTCAAATTTATTTCGATCAGTGCATTAAGTCAGAAATAATATCTGATATATAATAAAACAAAATAAAAAGTTAATTAAGAAAAATATTATAAATAATATATTATCTATAACATAGTTTGTGAGCTAATGATTTAATTTTTGCTGCCAAAGCATCTATTCTGGATGACGTTGGACTAGATTCAGTTATTAATAATTCATTATCAATAATGATGTTAAAAGGTATTTTATTTTAGTTTAATAAGTTCGTTGAAATAAATTAGAAAAGAGTGAATTTATTAAAGCTTATTCAATTATTATATTATTATATATTTAATAAGTTCAAAAGAATAACTATTTAAAAGGGTAGTTATCTATTCATATTAATAATAAAAAATTTATAAGTAAACAAGTATTTTTATTCAAAATGATAAAGAAAAAATATAATATACAAATTAGAATAGTAATGTATAAATTTCTATAGACATAACTTAAGATTAAATTTTTAATTTATATATATTAAACATTTTAATTTATTATTAATAATAAATTAATATTTTAATATTATATTCTATTATTAATATTATATTAAATAATATAATGATATGGTAATATAGATATACAAATTAGAGTATATACGTAAAATTAGATAAACTATATTATTAAATTAATGAATTAATTATTATAATTACAAATATTATATTTTATTTTAAAATTTAGAATTCAATCATTTTTTTATAATCATATTTTTAGTATTAATATTACACACTGAGACCTATTCAATTAGAT
>JABUQX010002476.1:0-10170 GCA_015478945.1 Trachelipus rathkii | reverse complement strand
TTGTAATCATTAGTATGAATTAATCTTTAGCTATAATATTATTATAATATATATATATAATATATATAATATTCTATTAAATATAATATAATTATATTATATTTTTATAATTAATTATGTTAAATAGACACCATTTCACATTATACCACGATCGCCACTATTAGGGTGATATTATTATAATATTATTAATTATATTATATATATATATCTTAATATATTATAATATTATATAATAACTCTATATATTATATTTAATAATATATATTATATTTTATTATAATATATTTATTATATTTAATATTAATCTTATAATAAATATATTTTTTTTTTATTTTAATGTTAATTACTAATCATCTATAGTACAGCGTATATTATGTAATTGAGGTTTATGGGAAATGAATATACAGTGATATATATTATCCTATACATACTATACATCGATAATAGTCTGAAATGCCTGATATTTGTTAATTAATTTCAAAGAGTACACATATACGTTTTGCATCCTCATCGCTTTCCTATGATTTCTGCAACCGAATGATTCTCTTTTTTGATATACTTACGATCCTCATTTGGTTGTTACGGCATTGTCGTTATCTCATATATCGCTTTAATATTCCGTTTATTTCGACCGCAACATACATGTTTGTTGTGATTACATCGCGATCTTCATTAATATAAATATATATGTACATTTATATACTAATAAATATAAATTATTACGTAAAATTTACTTAAACGATTTCTTGTGTAGGTTATCATGTGACCCGTCTCTAGATGAATACTCAATCATACTTAGAGAGGAAATAATATGTTTACTGTCTAAGGCTATGTACAATATCTAATATATATCAATAGACAAACGTAGAAAATTTTAATATATGTATAGAAAATTAACATTATTATATAATTATATATTATTATTATATAATATATATATTAATATATTATTTATAATTATTAATATATATTATTATATATATATATAATAATATATAATAATATATATATATATTTAGTATGATCGATATAGCACGATAATTATCCGAACCCCTAATGTCACGAGATCATAGTAATGTCCTGCACAGTATTTTGACAACCGCAACTCGCAACGGCAACCTTAGCTGAGTGCTCAATTTAGGGGTCCTAAACATACCGCAACTGTCAACTTTTCTCTCGCTTGTTGTCACTTTGGGGTCTTCGCAACGGGGCAATAACTGCTGGTTGACAGAAGTTATCTTTTTTGAAAAAATATCTTCTTTTATATATCTATCAATAACTTACTCTCTTCTTTTTTATTATTTAAAAATAGGGATTTGGTTTTATTATTGTCTTATTCATTAAATATCATTTCTCTAATATATATACATAATTTACTACCTGATTTTTATTCTATTTTGAAATAAATTATTATTATCATCTAATGACAGATGGGAGCATCGTTACTCAATAAAAATATAGTTCCTTATCGGTTACTGCTCGGTACTTCTTAATACTGAATAAAATTATTTAGTTATAGTTATTTATATCTTCCGTTTCTTAATCTTTTTGAAGGAGAAGAGATGAAAGAAATTCCCTGTAATCCTTATCTCGTTTACTTTATTATGCTTTTACTATGACATTAATTTCTAAGGTTTTTAATGTTTAATTTTTATGTTTGACATTTAATTTTCAATATTTTAATATTTATTTATTTAAACAATCCTCTTTGGTTAAACCTAGCTCATCAAGACTTAGTCCTTATACATCCACCAACTTTTTATAATTGCTCCCTGCTTAACCTTCTCATTCCACACTTCTTCCTAATTACTTCCTCATCATCGTCTCGCCTCTCTTTATCGAATCAGCATAATACTAAATTATTTAAACTCTATACTTGTTCCAATATTCAACATCAATTATAAATATAAGCATTCCACCAGATGACTATTCTCACTACAACCAAACCTTACCCTTTATCTACGTTACTTCAAAAATCCTCCTTTTTACTCATCCTGCCAAATCTCTCATCCATGTCCTTAAACTCTCTTCAGAATCACACACAAAACCAAATCATTTCGCATAAAATAGTAAGGTACTCTCTACTCTTTTCCATTCTCTCATAATTCTAACAAAGTTTATTCATATCTTCCTTAATATATTCTTTCATAATACCCCTCCATATTTTACAAATTGAATAAACCAAGAAGAGCCGGCACATCTCATGCCTCACTCCAAATTATATAAAACAATCACATTCACTCCATTTTTATTTCTTACTTTCACTTCACTAACTGTGCAATACATAGAATCTTTTGTTCCATTTTCACAGCTTACTCACAACACCAATAATATTACAATAAAATCCTGCAAAGAGCTTTCCCGTTTTAATCATAATAAATACCCCTGATTTGTCAAATCCAAAACACTTAAATTACAAGTTATTTCTTTCTCTCCCTCATTTTCCTCAACCATTTTTACAATTATTAAGATTTGATCACACATCCCTACCCATATTCTAAATCGTCAACTCTTTCTTCACAATCACTCCTGTCATTTTTTCGACCAAAGTATCCAGTTATATACTTTCCTACTAACACTTTAATCTAAACTATATTCCTCTATAATTCAACAGCTACCCTTGATCTTTCTACTCTCTATATTATAAGGTATCACAATTATTGAAATCTTCATTCCTAAATCCTCGTACTATATACTATACCTCTCATAAACGCTTTGTTACATTCAGCTTGCAATAATCCATCAATGACTATACTCTACATAGTTCTTGTTTCTCTTGAGCGTACAATTTTTTGGGTCTATACCTATTCAGATTTTAACATTTTTTAACATTTATCGCTTACCCATTAAGTCCTCCTTACTAATTGACCTCATCCCCAAAATACCTATCAACCCACACACTTCACTATCACCTCTTCATTACTGGCCAATTATAATGCAGAAATTTTCGGGGAAGTGTTTCCAGACCACAATCTAGTCCACATTTATTTCATCATTACAGAGTAATATCCTATTCTTAATTCTATGCAATTCCCCATTCCTTATGAATATTTTGTAACGACGTAATTTATTTTATCGATCACGAATGGTTTAGCTATTCAACCATTGAATGCCAATATCTATAGTTTTCGGCTCACTTTGGTTGAACAATAATTCTCAATCAAAAAGATTATATAGATCTGATGGATCCTGAACACTTGCATAAAATATGCTGACTTACCAAAACCTTGTATGACCAAGAAGAAAGTGCCACAATTAGAGGGGTTCGTTTTATCATAAGGCAGACAATATTATTAATAATAACAGCAATTGCTCAAGATGGAAAAATGTTGTAAATATAATACTATGAAATTATATATATATATACTATAGTATATATACTATATATATATACTATATCATATAATATATATATAGTATATATATATATATATAATATATATATTAATATATATATATATATAGTATATATATATACTATATATATAACAGATTATAAAAATAAATAAATAAATAAATAATATTGCTTCTTTATATGAGATGTTGTATATTCTATTTATAATATAAACCGATAATATTATTATCCCAATTATTATTTGAGATTACCTATTTGCTACAAGAATACAAGTATAAAATAAAGACTAATAAATAAAAAATAAATTACACTTAATAAAATACTCTTCAATTAATTTAATTTTATATTAATGCCAATTGCTAACCTTGAAGTATCTTATATTCCCTGGTCTTAGGAAAATATTGCTAACTTTAGAAATCCGAAATAATATTACAATGCTTAAAAAAAAAAATACCTAACAATATTACTATATTAAATGAATATCAAAACTTTAAGAAAATACACTTCTGAGTAAATAACCAATACTAAACATATAAGATTATTATTACCCAAGAAATTTTTATTATCGAAGATAATAATATTAAAAATATATAAAAAACATTTAATATTTTCAAATATTATTTAATTAAGGTAAATTTAAGTGAAACTTAGCCAAAAATGTCAAATACAAATAAAAATTCTATCCAAAATGTAAATTGAACACAATACTTTCATCGATAATTAAGAATGCACTAGACATGCTCTAATTACTTTCAATAAACAACACTGCCTTATGTATATACCTCAAAATAATCACGTAATTTAATAAAATAGGTAATATAAATATTATCACTAATAACCATTTAATATAATAAATACATTTTAAAATACCAATAATAGCGCTGAAAATTTTTAACTGCAGTAATTTGACTTTCAATACCAGATAAAATACTACTAATCTTCTTGCACGACTACACATATCAATTAACTTGTAAAATTTCTCATAGCAGACGATAAAATTAAATTCCAATATAAAGACCAATAAATCACTTGCGCTCGTCATAAATCCAAGAACAGTACGCTCTTAAATCTCAAAACATTCGTTATATTATATCCAAAGACAATGCATCTATGAACACATTAATACCCAGCTGGACATAGACTTCATTCAGCCAATCCATAAATTTTGTATATCACTTTTTTTCAAAATCTGCAGTACTATCTATTACAATTATATATATCAGTATATATATATGGATGTATTACATATGTAAAAATAATCCCCATTCACTGTCTCAGAATTAAAGTGCTCTCATAGCGAGGATCATGAATGGTATTCTCAATGTTTAGGTTTATTACGAAATACATAAATCTTCTTTTATCATTAGTTTTAGTTTAACTTGAGAGTACTTTTCACTTATCTTCACTTTTATGAGTACTATCTCTCCTCATATACAACTCAATTCATTGAAGTGTTAGTTTTTGTGTTCTCATTTTGAGTCTTTGTTACCTCATGACTTCTGTTTTGACAGTCTAAGACTAAAATAATCTGTTCTCATTATCTAAATCCTAACTCTACTGTTTATGGCAAACTTTTCAATTATCTAACCTACAATTTGGAAAACATCAGTTTCTTTTGCTATTCGTAAAAATAAAAAGTGGTTTTAGAAATATTCCGTTCTTGAAAGTCTCGAAATTTCCCAAATGAACAGTATTCAATAAGACGTACCAAAATATTTCACAGTAAATAATGTGATAATCCTCAAGCTCCCACCTCTTTCCAATGCCGCTTGTTACAAAGGTCTCCTTTTTATTTTCTTTCATCTCTTATTTCTCCAAATGACTTCAGAGTCTTCATTTCTTCTGTCCAAGCTGGACTATATAAATTCAAATTTTGTCTGTAACCTCAGTAAAATGATAATTCTCCCCAACACATTTATGGGCTATAATGTAATATCAGCTCTCTCTCTCTCTCTCTCTCTCTCTCTCTCTCTCTCTCTCTCTCTCTCTCTCTCTCTCTCTCTCTCACACACACACACACACACAACCTAGAAACTGGGATATATATGGTTCTGATTGTTTTCTTTCTGTGGTCTTCAAAAATTACGCATCTGTATTTATTTTACCAATCTATGATTAAATGGATCTTTTTGCTTATATATATAATATATATTTATTTATATATATATATATATATATATATATAATATATATAATATATAAATATATATATATATATATATATATATAGAATATAAATATATGATATTATATAATATATATAATATATAAATGTAATAAACGCCTTAAAGCGTTAATCCGTTAATTAACTCGTTAATTTTTTTCGTTAACTTTTAACGCTTTCGTTAATTTCGAATAGAAGTAACGGACTATTAACGAGTTACATTTGTGAATTAACGTTAACGAGTTAAAATTTCCCCGACATCAGTTAACCGTACCTTAATTACGAATTATATTAAAATATTTCTATCAATTTTAAATTCTATTAGATTCGATTTCGCGAAAACAGATAAACTTTTTTTTTTCGCAAATCCTAAAACGCTCCTCTCATTTGTCTCAATAATGGTGTTAACTTTCACGGTGATTATCCCGTTTAGTAATGTTTAACATTTTTCTTATGCTGTATTCTCATTTCTTATTGTTCGCTAAGAAAACAAAAGATAGGACTGTTGCCGTTTCAATGAGCATTAACTTCTTCGTTCGTTACTTGAACTTGCGTTTGGCTGACTAGTTGAAAAATAAGAAGTATCCTAATAAGCTTGATTATAAAAATATACATATTTAGTATTAAAACTAATTAAAACTATTTAAAAATAATTTGGGGGAAATTTAATCTGCAAAAAAAAAAAAGAAAATTAACAATTATTATACTATTCCTACATATTTTGAAGACTTAACTTAACGATAACGTTAACTTTCCGTTACATTCTTTACCGAAAAACGCTTTAATGATTAACGCCTAATTTTTTCGTTAAACGATTAAGATTAACGACGTAACTTCTCATTAACGTGCCCACCTTGTATGGTATAATAAATTATATATATTATAATAAAATAATATATATATATATATAATATAATATAATATATATATAATATATATATATATATATATATTATATATATTATATATATATAAATATATAATTACATATATAGAATATATATAATATTATATAATATATATATAATAAATATATAGTATAATATAATAATAATAATATATATATAAATATATATATAATATATATATATATATAAACACAGTTTTGGCTCGTATTATAGAGCCACCCTAAAAAAAAGCTTTTTTTGAGTTTAGGATGAAATGAAACCAAGATAGAAATATTTTAATAATAAAATTTCATTTGCTTATGGATTATACACTATAATTACGCCTAAATACAAACTAACATTATGAAAACATGAAAAGAAATTAAAAGAAATTAATATTTGGTGACATCACCCTTTGCAGCAATTATGGCTTTAATTCTTGTGGGCACACTCTCAATGCATTTTGAGCAATTTTCTTTGATAGATTCAACCCTGTGCCATGCTTCTATCAAACGCTCTATTAAATGGCGTTTGTTGGTAATATATTCCCTGGAAATTTCACGCTTCATCAGCTCTCAGAAGTTCTCTATGGGGTTGAGGTTTGGGGAATTTTCAGGCCAGTTCAGAATCTTAATTTTTTTGTCACCAATGAATTTGTCACCTTCTTCGAAGAATGGCAGGGTGTAGAGTCATGCATAAAGGTGAAATCGCCATTATTCGAACCATCCTGACCCTGCGGTGGCGTTCCTGACCCTGGGGCAGCATCTTGGTTTCAAGCACCTTGGTCCTGCCGCATAGTCCCCTCTACGATGTACAGCCGTCCCGTGCTTTGACTGCTGATCACAGACCGTACCACTATGCTGAGAGGATGCTTCACTCGCTTAACATGCAGTCCTCTTTAAATTTCTCATCAGGTCTTCTGAAAAATTTAGACTTGTTCATTAAAATCTGCCCTGTTGACTCATCCGAAAAGCAAACCTGAAAAATATCTGTTTTATTGTACCACAATTGGAAATCATACAACCTAGCCTTTATTTGAAAACAGTTACTGCAATGTACAGAACACTAAGTATTAACTATTGCCTACAGTACTCACTTTATTCCAGTCATCAGCAGTCCAGTTTTTGAATTCTTTTGCCCATTTGAGGCGCTTTTCCTTCATAGCCGAAGTCAAAAGTTGTTTTTTAGCTGGTCGGTGACAGGTGAAGCCCAAGTCTATGACGCGCCGACGAACTGTGCCTAGAGAAATGTTGACGCCAGCTTCTTGAATCAACTTTGTGAGAAGCTTACGAGGGGCCTTTCTGTTTTCCACACAAATTTAACTTAATTTTCTCATGTCACGTGGTGTTGTAATTTTTTTTCGGCAGCACTCGTTCACACGTTTTGGCGCCAACGCGATATTTGCATCAAGTTTTTTCTTTTATTCGGTCGACTGATGCACGCGATACGTTGCTAATTGATGCAATTCGTCTCTGTGAAAGTTTGGTGTGCTGCAATAAAGTTTTAATTTCGGAAATTTTCCTTCGAGAGAGGTCCTTAACTTTACCCCTCGTTGAAAATACAGTACTGTATACACTGCAAAAAAAATCATAAAAAATTCAAAAACATAATTATTTCGGAGTAAAACCATTTAAAATATACTTCCTAAACACATAGTCACACAAAAAGAAACGTTATTCCAAACCAACACATCATATAACCTCGAAAGCACTCACCCGAACAACATGGCTGGCAAACGTCGATTGACTCACAAACTGACTATCTATGATAAAATGGCGTCTATGCAACAGATAGCGCATCCAGAGAGTTGCCAAGTACAAATTTACAATCTGCGGATATACCTTTTTCATAATAATAATAATAAAAAAACTAGAAACAAGTTTAACTATGTGATAGTTGGATCGGCCACGTGGTACTCTCTAATTTTGACATAAATTTCTTGATTCCTGGGTTATCCAAATGTCTTCGATTCTCGTTGTATTTCATTAACTTCATATATTCATCATGTGCTTCCTTGATTATTTTGCCAATGTTGTTTCTTCCACTTATTGTAGGGATATTTGTCTTCGTATAATGCTTCAGAACATTATCAATTGTAAGAGATAATGCATCATTAAAGGTTAAATTCTTAAGGTTGGCAAGCAGGCAAAGAATTACTTGCCTCATTGTTGGCAGTTTGCGTCCCTTGATTTCCTTGTCGTCGATACCAGGAGTTACTATGTACCTCTTATGTATATGTAGACTGTTCCCACCGAGCTTTGCCCCGACTTCTGCAAAATGCGTCCCTTTGGATTTTTTCATTAGTATGTTTTCGCAACCGTGGTTGCAATCAAGTGATAAACTGGAGAAATGTATGTGTTTTTACGATTTTAAAAAAATTGATCCTGCACAATCAAATTGAATATTACGTAAATACATAAATTATTGAATTTACATCTTTTTAGCCTAAAATACAACTTTAAGGTTGAAAAACGCAATATTTTCTTTCCATTTATGTAATATCATGATTCACATAAATATTAGTTCATTAATCCAAAATGATTCCTTTAAATTGATAATTCAAATAGAATATGAAGCATCAATTTAAGTAGAATAACTTATAGTTCATTCAATCATCATCCAAGCAGCAAGAACCAACCGACTTATTCTTCAAAATATAAAAAAAACGTGGATGAAGAATTTCAAACTATTATAACTTATCGTATAACGTTTTTTTCGTAACTTATCTACGATCAAACTAATTGTCTATTGTCACATACAATGTACTTTGAAAACAATTCTTTCGTCAATGTTCCCGACTCACCCAGGATGACATTCATGGGCCCTAATAGCCTTCAATTTATCTCCTCTTTCAGCATGCTTAAATCGTTGAGCGTACTGAAGAGTTTCTGACATTGTCTTCAGTTCAAGAAAATCATCCTTTTTGTCCATTCATCGGGCTGGTTGAAGAAACTCATAGAGCAGGTTCACAATATAATTAATGAAGCCTCATGTCCAGGCTAATTCAAATCATCGTACTCGCATCCCTAAATGGCTTAATAGGCTTCCAAAGATGACTCCTACATTCCAGCACGATTCGTATCGCTCCTCTCTTTAGAGCACTTTGCACAACCAGGATCCAAACCCACTAATCTCTTGTCTTGTCACGATACCATTTTGAGAAAAGGCCAATGGAGACAAGCTCTTCATTCATAAAACTCACCAAAAAAAACCTGCTGGCCTAATAGCTTTCCCTTCGAACAATAATGCTGTCAGAACGCGCAATTAATAGAGAAAATTTTAGATTTTTGGTACGCAAACTGTGTTCAGTTTCTCGAACTAAAATCAAACGTTTTACTGGGGCATCGCTGCAACCAAACATACAATCCACCATTCACTAGACACTTACAGACAAACACACAGAAACTTCCAATTTCTGAATTGATCGTTTGGTTGCATCTTCTACTTGGAAAACTTTCAATTAATTATCTTTCGACCAATAGCGACTGCATGGACACGTTCATAGTGCCTAAAGATTTTGCACGTCCTAATCTATTCTTGTATGCAAAAATCCAGGATGCTATTTCATGCTAAACTGCTGAGTTGGACCCTTTTATGTAACTAACAACAGGCTGAGTTCAATAAATTCTTGGTAATCCCCTCGAGTGGAACCTAACGCTAGGAATTCACGGAAGCAATTTGCTAAGCTTTCTTGTTCCTTCTCAGTTGCTCTAGGAAGTTCAGGATAGTAATAGGCTGCTTTATTAACTAGTAGAAGTTGAAAT
>JABUQX010002475.1:12500-21443 GCA_015478945.1 Trachelipus rathkii | reverse complement strand
GAACCTCTGTTACGTGTTTCACACCCTCTCTATGGGACCTCGTCCATGACGTGGGCATTTTTGGAACTGCATTGGCTCTTTCACAAACTTTCTTGTTTCTGATATTTTGAAGTTTTCAAGTAAGTGGAGGGATTCATATAACATTCTAATCAGTCTATCAGTTCCAAAAGGGAAGTTGCATTTGGAATTTACTGCAGGTGCTTTCCTAGGCCGAACAGATAGGTCTCCTGGTGTATCATCATCTTCATTCCTTAATTCAATTATCTTCTGGACCCCTGCTTTCCTTTTTTTCTTGGTCTTCCAAGCATAAAAGTGTCTGAAGCACCATTTCACTAAATGCGAACCACGATGAACGTTGGATTGTTGGCAAAACAATATCTGCTACTGCCTTCTTTTGAGATTTTAGGAACTTCAATTGATAAAGAATGTGGCGAGGTCCTTCCACCCAAGAGAATTTCGATTTGATTGTAAGCCAGCAGGGAGAGTAAACGCCAACAATGTATTCCACAAGCAGTTGTAACGTCTTCAACTTGTTGCCTTTAAGGCCATGTTTTGAAACCCATATGCGGCAAATCCTATTTGCAGTTGTTAACTACCGAGAGTGGCTTACAGGACCAATTTCTAATAATGCCAGATCAGTTGGAAGTACACCTGTCCTTATGACCTGAGTTATCCTGTAACCATAAGCCTGATCTGTAGAGAGATCTTTGACAACAGTGTCACTCAGTGGAACCAAAGGCTCTTGGAGAGGGATATTCCTGACTAATTGAGGGATTTGATTTCTAGTTCTGTTGCAGTATCAAGCATGTTGCCAATCTTACCACTACACTTGTTGTTAGACAAAGTTTTTACATCCAGCTCTGTGATCAAGTGACGCAAAGGTAGCTCATTAGTATGAAGAGCACAAACCAACCAGATAAGTTTAAGATTCAGCTTTGCTTCAACCTAATGCATGACTCTCCTTCCCAACCAGTGTTAACATTCGTTGAGTCACCACCAATAGCCTGCAAACTTTTATCAATGTTGTTTTTCTTTAAGAAATCCACAAGATGGTTAGCAATAACTTCAGCAGGTTTCCTTTTCGTTAAGTCTTCTCGTGGAGTAAAATTGGCAAAGATACCTTCCACTGGCTTACTGCAAAAACAGTGCTAATGTTCTTCTTTCACCAATACTTGGGAAACGATGACTGAGTTATCTGCTAAAAGGTTGTAACAGAACTTTAAGTGGAATCTTTGCGTCCATCAAGAAGATACATTTAAATTGCCTTATCCGGCAAAATCGAGGCATGAAGTCGTTCATCAATGATTTCATGACTTTGTTTCTCACTTGTGCCATTTTTTACTTATTGTGATTCAACCACAAGTCTCCCCTCTCCTTCAGTAGTTTAATCCAGGCATCCAAAAATGCAGCTGTTGTAATAGCAGCTGTAGCACGTTAGACCGACACCATAACCTAATACTTGCAATTGCAACTTGGCAATTGAATTGTATATACTGACTTGTACTTAAATAGAAGTACATCAAAATTCATCACATGGATTAGCAAAGGATCTTCAGATCTTTTCATCCTGTACATCAGTTGGCTCTTTTATCTTCGTCGCGAAAAAGAACTTCATTTTGGCTTTGTGTGGTAATGTTAACTCTTCCTTCCTTTTTCTGCCTTATATTCAGATATATTCTTCTCTAATTCATCTTTCTTGCCCTTCTGCTTTTTTAATCTGTCTATGTACTCACGGTTAGATCTTGGTTTAATCCAATGATCGCTTGTTCCAAACAGATCCAACCTTCTCCTTGACTATTAATAAACACTAGTTCTTTGAGAGATCTTCATATCCTTAGAACAAGAGCAGGAGATGGTGCATTTTCATGTTTTTACAGCCAGCATCACCTGGACATGGACCCTCAAATTCTGAACATAGCCTTAATCTCACATTTGCAATGAAGGAGTCAAAGAGCTTAGGTTCTAACGTTCGCTATTTAAAAAAGCCTTCTTTCATTCACAGTTTCCTCTGGCCAAGTGATATGTTTTTGGCCTTTCCCAGTTTTCTTCTCTCTTCTTCAGGACTGGAACTCTCGAATTTAAAATTGGCACCACAAAACAACTGTTTGCTAGCTCCCACTTTTCAAGCACTTTTGGATAAATATCCTTGCAAGAGTGGCTGCTGGGTAATTTCTGACATTCTCTCCACTCTGCTCTCTTAGCAGATGCCCATATCTTAGAACATCACGTAGAGTTGGGAGTTCAGAAGGCAGCATTTCTCGACCAGTTTCAATGAAGTTACTCATGTGAGTGGAAGTTGCCAGTCTTGTCTTCCTTTTACTAGCCATGTTTCCGAATTTTCAGATTTTGCAAGTGGAAGAAGCAATATCTTTTACTTTCTGGAAAAAAAGGAAAAAAAAACAAGAAATCGATGTGGATACGTGACTATTTGTATGAATTAACAAAATTTAATATAAAAACACTCAGCGTGTAAATGAGTATTTGCTAGTTAAAAACTTTTTGGGAGAGTGGGAGATTTAAAATTTTTAACAAGATGTTGATATAATATAAGTAGATTCTTAAACCTTAAACCAAAATACAGACAGAAATAATATAAGAAGGGCACTCCTTTAGAGAGGACAGTTTGCTGCGAATTTTACATGAAATGTTGATTGAAAATATCATGGAATTTGAAGTAGCTATTTACCAAGGAGGCAAACTAATTGTAATTGCCCATTCTTGTAAAATAAATTAGTGAAATCGCTAGCTAAGACACAACTTTTGACCCCTCTTTTTGAAAAGGAAGTCAAAAAATTTGCTGAAAAGCCACCATCTTCAGTAGGTTTATTTGCTGTTGCCAGGGGTTGCTTATAAGGCGGCTTCCATTTCTGTGAATCTTTTTTTTGTCACGTGAGCAAGCTCCTCGGTTATGTTATATTTAAATGCATTCTAGAGGTGGTTCACCGTCGGAGATGCCATTCTTGTGTGTTTCAGCTAAGCTAAGGAAATCCTTAGAACCTTTTATAATATCGAAACAGATTATTAGTGAATCTTAAAAGTTCTTCATAATACTTCACCCAGAAAGAAGTAAGAAGTATCGGCCAAGTATTGGCCATATTAAACCAATACGATACCGATACCCAAAAAAAATGGCCGATACTGCCGATACCGATTACCCGATAACTATCGGTAAATCCTAGTTTAAATATTTAGGATATATGGTGGATGATAAGAACGGATATGATGTAGACGTTGTAGTAGGAAGTTGGTGAATAGGCAGCGAAGCGTGATGTGGTGCAATATTTAAATCGCTAGTTGGATTTGTAAAGGTACTAAGTCTTTGAGTTGGCCGCTAGCTCTTACATTGGAGGGTATGTTGTTCACCTGTGTTAGTGTATTAGTAGTAGACTAGGTCTGGGGAAAAAAAAGAGGGTATAGATCAAAGTTACAATGTGTTCAGATGGACAATTCTTAGGGTTTGTTATAGTGTGTGAAAGATGATTTAAAATAAAAATGAGGACATGAACGTTAAGAGAGTTGTGGTGGTGTGAAAGGAAAGGGCTATGAAGGAGAATAAATGAAAGTTTACGCTTAAGTGGTTTGGTGATTGTGCGAAAAGATGGATTGATAGTCGGTTGGTTAAGCGGATTGTATAGTGATGAGTGTGCTGGGAATCGACCGGCTGGGAGACCGAAAAAAAGTGGATAAGTCAACAAAGGAATGCCTTTAGGAGAGAAATGTGAGTTTAGCAGAGTCGAGAAGAAAGGTACAAAATAGCAGTGAACGGGGGTTTTGTGAGGGTGGTATGGTTGTGCCCACTTGGGCCAAGGGATATATTGCAACCCCACATTGACGGAGATAGATGCCATTTAGATGGGGTCCGTCGCGGTCTTTCGTCAAGCTCCAGGTGATTTTCTGACTGTGACGAGTTTTCACTAAAAGGTATAAAAGGGGTGGTAAGGTTGGGCTTTCTTTTCGACTTTCGTCATATTCTTCTACTACTTTCCTGTTTCCGGTGCATGTTACGCGCCTTACCCCCAGTCGTGGGGAAAGAAAGTGGGTGATGATGATATATATATAGTGGGTGATGATGATATATTCTTCTGCCTTCGACACGAGCGGACGTTCTTTCTACTCGCTCCTCCAAATTAATTCAGCAGTTACCGTTTTCTGGTTTTGTGAATTATTCAGATAGAAGCCATTTACTTTCGTGATTTATCGTTTATGTGTGTGATGTAAAGCTATTTTTACGATTTGATTATGCTGAGTATGAAATAGTGATGTTAAATAAGCCTGGTGTACTTCAAGACTTCAGAGTGAGAGGTTACTTATTTCGTTCGCGTAATCAATCACAGACATTTAACGTGGCTTTCGTTTATTTCGTTTATGTGGTTAAGTGATTTTCATTAGCAAATTGGTCTGACATTTTTGAAGGATACATTATAAATCAGCAGCTTCTTGAAAATCGTTTAATTATTCAATCTGAATTAGAGAGAACTGCTTTACAATGAAGAAAAAAGTAAACATTAATAAGGAGGATATGAGGTTCAAATGTTAAAAATAACATTTTAAATATTGTTAGCATCAGAAACTTTCGCAGCTTAAACAGATTGTTAGCATCAGAAACTTTCGCAGCTAAAACAGGGAAGCAGTGAAGTTGGTCTCGAGTGCTATCGTATTTGACCTTTACCACACCAAATTCTCCGTGGTCTTTCATCAAATTCGAAGTGTTTGATATGCGTAATAACCATTGAAAATGTTATAAAATTTAACTATTGAAGACATATAAATATTTATTATAATTTTACAAATTGATGAAAAAATAAGGATTAATTTCTAATATTGTTTATTCATCGTAAATTTAAATATTTAAAGGATGTAGACGGCGCTTTTAAAAGCAAAAAGGATCTAGCTACATCCACTATAATTTAGGCTACCGTAACCCTTTTTATGTATTGCTTTTAGTTTTAATTTTAGTTTTAATTTTAAATTTCATAGTATAAATAGTAAATGTTTAAAGTTTAGACTGATGCTAGATTGTAACTAGTTATACGGTTGAATTGTGTCATCTTCTAATAGGAATACGAAATTTATTTTCATGAAAACCGTTTTAAAACAAAGATTTTAATAAATAAATAAAGTTTTGGGGGGGTAAGTTTTAAAGAGGAGGGAGGGGAGAGGGAGGAAAGGGAGGTGTGGGAATAGATATAAATTGATAGAGTATAGGTTTGAACCTTTTATATTTTTATTATTGCTTTTATTATTATTATATTTTACCTTATTATTATTTATTATTGTGGGGTGTATTGGTGAGCGGGCGGGGTGGTGGCCCCTTAGGTGTTGGGAAAGTGCCTAGGGGTGGGTGAGTCCCACAAACCGTGCAGCCTGGATTAAAATAGATATAGAAGAAGGGAAAAAGATGGGGAGGAGAGAGGTAATAAGGGGATGTAGAACGTGAGCAGGGGGTAAACGAGCGATTGAAGAGGGAGGAAAGGTGGGGTTTAATGTTTGCAAGAGAAAAAAGGTGGATGTGTTAGGTCCTTAGGGATGGAGCTAACCTGAAAGGATAGATGTAGATGTATATTGGAAAATACAAGGGTATGATATCAGGGTCAGGTGTGAACGAGAAAAGAGTGAGGGATCGGGAAGGGGTGGCGAAATAGTTAAATTGAGGAAAGAGGTTCGCTGTGGATAAGTAAGGTTGTTGCAGCCCAGGTTGAGTTCCGAGGATAAGTGGGTAGGTAAAAGGAAATTCGGGGGGAAAATGGGTGTGTTTTATAGCGCATTATTTGCAACCCAGTGAATGGATGCGAGGGGGAGTGGGAGAGAGAAAGATTTTGGAATGAGTTGAATGAATGTTGGGATAGTAAAGTTTCGGGGTAAATGAAAAAAATTGTCTATTGGGAGATTTGAATGCAGGAGAGGGAAGGGAGGGGGGTGGGAAAAATAATAGGACCATTTGGGGTAGGAGGAGGAAATGTTTAATGGAGAAAAGTATGTTAGAGTTGTGTTGTTGAAAGAAAGAATGATAGTGTGGAATACTTGGTTTCAAAAAAAAGTGAAAATCATAAGTATACATGGGAGAGTGAGATAACGGGGGGGAGGGGGGAGGACGGTACTGGATTATGTGTGTAAATGGGAAGGATAGAGGCAGATTACTAGATGTAAATGTTTTCTAGAGGCGGGGAGGGGGATATCGGATCCACTATTTCGAGTGGTTGCTTACGGGTGTTAAGGGTGGAGGAAGAGGTTGACGATTAGGGGAAAAGGTGAGAAAAGAGGAGAGTAGAGGTGAATAAAGTGGAAAATTGGAAAGATTATAGTGGTGTTAAGAGGAGTTTAGGAGAGGGTATGGAGGATAGAGTGTGAGAGACGTGAGAGGGGACGGGAATTGCGGGAGGGTGGAGGAGTGGATGCAGATTTAAAGAGCCAGTATTTGTGAAGAGGCTTAGAAGGGTTAGTATGTGGAGTTGTAAAAAGGTGGGGTTTATTGTTTAAGCAGAAACGGAAAAGGGAAGTGTGAATGGATGGAGTGAGGGCGTGAAGGAGGTGGTGAAAAGCGGAGGAAAAAAAGTAGGCTTATGGTGAAATGGTGGGGAAAGTAGGAGAGAGGGAAAGCTTGGGAGGAATTATTAGAAGGGTTAGAGTGGAAGCCAAAGAGGGCGGTGGAGAGGAGCGAAGAGAAGAGCAAAAGATGAGTGGTGTAGAAAGGTGACGGAAAACGCTTACGTCGCCAAGATTTTCTGGAAAGAAGTAAATAAAAAAAGGAAGAAGAAGGAGGGGTTGGGGGAGAGGATTAGGGGAGATGAGGAGTGGATAGGAGGAGAGGCTAGGGTGAGGAAGAGGTGGGGGGAGTATTTTTAGTGGGATTATTAAATGAGTGTGGGTGGGTTGAGGGGAGGAAGATTTGCAAGAGGTGAGGATGGGGAAGTGGAATTGGGGAGGGAGGGGAGGCATGAAATAACAAATGGAGGAAATTATTAGGGCCTTGAATAAAGGAAAAAAATGGAAGTCCGCAGGTCTGGATGGGTGTGAGTATGGAAATGTTACAGAAGGGAGGTATAGGGGTGGAGGAATGGCTGTAATTATATAATATTGTTGAGGAGTGCGTTGAGGTACCACAGGATTGGCAGAGGATGGTTTGGTTCCCATGTATAAGGGGAAAGGATAGGATGGAATGAATGGGAATTATAATAGAGGGTATATGTCTTTTTAAGGTCGGTAGGGAAAGTGTAGGTTAGAAATACTGATTGAACGAAGTGAGAGGGGGGTTAACGGAGGGAAGAATGGGGGAAAGAACAAGGTCAGGTTTAGGAGAAAGGTTGTGGAACCAAGTATTTACAACTAAAGATGGCTTGCTGGAAGAAAAGTATAGGAGAGGAAAGGGAAAGGGTGTTATGGGTGTTTGTAGATTTTTAGAGAAAGCATATGATATAGGAGTGTAAAGAGGGGTGAATTTTGGAGGGTGTGGAGGAAAGAAATCTTGGAGTGGGGGGGTTAAATTAGGTAAACGCGTTATCAGGCCTTTTATAGGAATAGTTAGAATGTGTCGTTGTGAGAGTGTTAGGAGGGTGGAGTAGATGTTGGTGGTTGGTGGTTGTGAGAGGACTGAGGCAGGGTTGTAATGTCGCCGTGGCTATTCAATTTGGTTATGGAGAGTGTTTGCAGAGAATGGTGGGGAGGGAGGGGGGTGGAATTGATACAAATGGGAATGATAGAAGGGAAGTGAACATGATACTTGTTTCGGCGGACGAACTGCCCTTAGTGGGCGAAAGAACGCGGAAGGGTTTGAGGTATTTGGTGAGGAGAGGTTTGAGAGGAATGTGCGGACAAAAGGGCTAAAATAAATCCTGGTAAGAGTTTTAAAGTGCTTAGGTTGAGGAGGAGGAAAGACGAGGAGGCGGGAAGGGGGTTAGAGGTTCGGAGTGCGGGCGTTTTGTGTAGTTTTGGAAGAAGTAAAGATTTTTTTAGATATATTTATGGATGGCATTTGGGGTAAGGGGGGAGCGGATATGAAGAGGAGATAGAACATTAGAGTATGGAGAAGAATGAGAGCTTTGAGTTGCGTCTGAGGAAGTATGGAAAGGGGGGATTGGGGGATTTATCACAGAAAGTTAAGATAAGTATGCTTGAAAAAATTTGTGTACCAGCGGTGTTGATGGGTCTTTATGTGGTTTGAAAACGTTGGTGGGTTTTTTAATGCCAGGCATCCAGGAAGTAAGTTTGGAAGTAATTGAGATGAAGGGGTTGAGAGCGGTTTGTGGGTTAGTTGGAAGGGAGAGGATTAGGAATAGGGTGGTGGAGGGAGAGATGTGATTGGAGGAATGGTTTGGTGAGAAGAGCGGGAGAATTGGAATGTGTTAAGATGGTATGGGCATCTGGTGAGGAATGGAGGAACAGAGATGTGGTTAGGGAGTTTTTGGGAGGCGCGAGGGGATTTATGGAAGGAGGAGGAAGGAAGAGACCATAGAAGGAGGTGGATGCGATGGAATAAAGGAGATGCTGGAGGAGGGAGGGATGAGGGAGGAAGAGGGTAGGGTGTTGGCGAGGGATAGAGTGGGGTGGAGGAGGTGGGTGAGGGAGATGAGGGGGTGTGTGAGTGGGAGAGGCTGTACGTACCACTACCCCGCTCAAAGCGGGAAAAAAGTGAAGCATAATAAATAAATAATAAATAAATATATATATATAACTATATATATATATATATATATTAATATGATATATATATATATATTATATATTATATATTTATTATATATATTATATATAAATTATATTATAATATATTATTATATATATCATATATATTATATATATAATATATATATATATATATATATATAATTATATATATATATATATATATAATTATATATTACTGCAACAGTATATATATATATAATTATAATAAATATATATATATAATATATATTATAATAATATATATATAGAAAAAATAATATA
>JABUQX010002474.1:37500-55592 GCA_015478945.1 Trachelipus rathkii | reverse complement strand
GATGTGTGGATCAAATTTTGTTGAGAAAATTTGTGGGAGAAGAAGAAAAATAATTGTATTTAGGTTTTATGGATTTGCAACAGCGAATTAGGATTATAGGAAAGCTCTATGGCAGATGTAGTGATATATGGTATTGGTAATAAGCTTCAGAATGGAATCAAAAGTATATATGGACGATAGTGAAGCGTGATAAAGAAAATGGAGTCGAAAGTGATGGGTTTAATATTAATAGCGGAGATGGACAGGGATGTGTTATGCTCCTTGGTTATTCAATTTGTAAAATGAATTGGGTTATAAAGAATTAGAGGTGAGGTGACAGGGGATATGGTGTTAGAATGATGGGAGAATGAAGAGAGTGGAGGTTGCCCGATCTATTATATGCGCCAGATTTTTTTTGGCCTGGTGAATCTGAAGAGGTTTGAAGGTAGACGTAGATAAGAGCAAGTGTGTGAAAGTAAGGGGTTTATAGTAAAACAGTAGATAAGAATAAGGTTATGGTTTTGAGTGAAGGACAGTCCTCGGTGTTGAGTTATGTTAGATGGTGAAGCAGCTGGAACAGGTGTCCAAGTTAAATATTTAGGATATATATGTTGATGATAAGGGAACGGATGATGCAGGCAGTGTAGTAGGAAAGTTGTGAGGTGGCAGAAAGGTGGCTGATGCAATTAAATCGTTGTGGATGTAAAGAGACGAAGTCGTTTAATGCGGCAGGGTTCTTACGTGAGGGTATGTTGTTACCTGTGTTAATGTAGTTAATGTATAGTAGTGAGACTATGGTCTGAATAAGAGGTATATATTAAAGTACAATGTGATCAGATGGACAATCTTAAGGTGTGTTAGGTGTGGGAAGAATGATAGAATGAGAATGAACGTATTAGAGAGTTGTGGGTGTGCAGAAAGGGGTAAATGTGAAATAATTGAAGTGCGATTGAGATTGTTTTGTCATGGGAAAAGGATGGAGGATGTGGTTGGTTAAGCGGATGTAGTGGTGTGTGTGCTGGGAATCGACCGGCTAGGAGACCAAAGAAAAAGTGGATTGAGTCAGTAAAGAATGCATTGAGGAGAGAAATGCGAGTTTGGCAGAGGCGAGAAGAAAGGTGGGCATAATAGGAGTAATGTGGTGGTTAGTGAGGCGGAATGTTTATGTCCCACTGGGCCAAGTGAACCCTATATTGACGAGATGCTCATAGTGAGGGTCCGCTGCGGTCCCGTGAAGCTCTAGGGAGGATTTTCTGACTGTCGAGTTCTCACTAAAAGGTATAAAGGGGGCGGTAAGGCTGGTTACTTTTCCGTCTATTCTTCTACTACTTTTCTGTTTCTGATGCATGTTACGCACCTACACCGACTTTAGTATACTTATGAAGACTCTTGTGTTTAAAGTAAAGTTAAAAAATACCTCTCTCCTCACAGAAATCAATCACTTTCCTACTATTCTCATTTTCTCCCGACACCCCAAAGCCACCTGTTGTACCATCCCGTTTTTGATCACCTATCCAACCATTTAGGTACTCTTTCCTATTATATTTTGAAAAGAGCTACTGATGTAAACTTTTGAATTGAAAATCGTCCAGCCTACTTACTATTGCTTTCTATTTGATTGTAGCAGCTTTTTTAAACAACACAGTTTATTTTAAGTTAAAGTTATAAAATTATTATTTAGCTTCATAGCTCTGTTGGTTAGCATTCTTAAATAATGGTCTGTGGGCAATTTGTTTCTGCCTTTTCATTTTTAATTATACAAAAAATATCGTTGATTCGATTTTATGCCTAGAATTCTCTGTTTAATGGAAAAAATATGTAGAATGAGAGGTGGAGGAGATTCATTCGTTTATTATTCTGATTCGATAACTAGAAATGTATTGATTTTCTTTTCTTCTTCTGTTCATGATACAGAGATGGAAAGAATTTCCAGTTTGTCATTGCATTGGCTTCAATTTCTAGATATTTGAACTGTAATCATAGAATATTTATTTTAATTTATTAATGTTTAAATTACAGGTGATGCAGAGGTTAAAGTCATCCGCAGCAAATGTTAAAGTCGAACTATTTTTAAATGCTGATTCCTTAGAAACCTTGGATGACAAAAAGATGATTTCCCACCTGTCTTTGCGAGATAAAGTTGTAAGTAGTTTTACATGTTTCTTTAGTGTTGTTTATTGTTGTGTGATTAGAATCATGATTACTGTGTTTCCATTAGATTTTAACTGGAAAATTAACGCAAGTCGGTAGCAATATGGCATCCTCTCCTGACTCATCTTCAGATTCATCTACTGGGTCTCCTCATCCATATGATGGATCAAACATCGAAGCTGAAAATTCCCTTCCTGGAGTTGTAAGTAGATAATTAAAAGTTAAATAATATAGATGTGTTGATAAGAAAGCCTTGGTTTTAAAATAGTTAATTGGTAAAAAAAAACTTTGTTTAATTGGTTAGTCATTGTTTTTTCTTAATGCATCGTCTTTTGTATTTTTAGATTATGGCAAATCAGACAAAATATTGTCAATTCTTGCTGCAACTTGCAGATTTAGGTTCTTCTTTAAATCTACCCCAGTTAAGAGATGGAGCTAGAATACTCTTAAATCTAATACCAGCAGATCAACATACAGGTAAAAAATAATTTCATTCAGGTTTTGTGTGTCAGGGATATGAATATTTAAAAATTAGTGTAGTATAACACAAAAGTCATTTGTAGTATATGATATTATTATTTAAATGTATGTTAAGTTTGTGTAGTTTCATGTTTGTAGCAATTGCTTATAAGGTTAACAAAATTATGTGAGTGAGATATATTTGTTGAGTGAGGGTGGTTGATCTTATTATAGGAGGGTGAGAGTGAGATAGTGAGTTATTTGTATGTCTATGTGTGTTGAGCGATGGTGTTGAGTGAAGTATGTTGGACTTTCTCGTCTTGAATATGATGGATGGTAGACGTGTTTTATATTAGGTTTAGTCTGTTTTTTGGGTTTTAATGGATTAGGTTATTGGGTGTCCTTCGGTTTAAGGTTAGGGTTAGGATTAGGTTATGTGTTAGCTGGTGTCGTATGTAATGTTTGGTAAGTGTAGGTGTGGTTTAGTCCGTGGGTTGTTGTGGATTGGATTATGTGTGGTCTGAAAATTGTATTTGTGAAGGGATTAACGTATATGGTGGTGAGCAGTTTTGTGTGGTTTTTTTTTGTCTTTTTCGTTTGTGGTATGTCAATTTCTTTATAGGGTAGTGATTGTCATATTGATTATAGGTAGTATTACGTATATATAGAGAGTTTCTATGTATAGTGGGTATTATTATATATATATTATATATATTAGTTTATGTAGTATTTATTAGGTGAGAGGTGAGGGGATTAGTGTTAGTTATATTATGTTGGTGGGTTGATTGTTTATTTGATTGTATGGTAGTTTAGTGTGTGTAGTTTAGTTATTAATTACGTTATAGTCGGAAGGTGAAGTCCGGAGGCCAATTTCATAAATCACTGTAGCAATGAGAGTATCATCTATTTTATTTTTTGGCAATCCGAGATTTCAGTGTGAGAGAGAGAGTGAGGTAGAATTATCTGCGTGTGTGTGATTCAACTTTTTGTTGTAGAGATTATCTATAGGTGATCGATTTAAATCAGTGCGCGTTTGTGGAGGCGGGTGATTCCATTATCTGTGGCATATTTGTTAGTCTGTTGCTCGTTGTTCGTTGTGGTCTTTTAAGAGTTAACGAGTATATTCGGCCGCCTTTACGATATTGAGCACTCATATATCATTATTATATACTCTAAATAATATCAGTATTAGAGATAGTCGCGGCGTTGTTATTGATTAGATACTGTGGTAGTATGAGGTGTTATTGATTGTTGGTTTTTATGTTATGTTTGGTTATTTCACATATTTATTATTTTTGTTATGAGTTAGTATATATATAATATATATATAAGATGGATCGAATGTCCTACGTTTTCAATATTCGCATTGACATTTGTAATCGCCAATATTAAAAAAATTATTCACATTCACATTTGGGAATTTTAAAAATAAAATTCGTATTCGCATTCATATTTGCAATCGCACTAGAAGATTCGCAAATGCGAATATAAGACGGCCCAGTTTGATTGTTAGAAAATTTGATGATTTTTATAATAAGTTTGCAGTTCACAGGGGGAATGTCACTGTCGCGATACACAGTTATTTTTTGATTCACACTCAAAGTCTAACACTATTGATAGACTTGTACGTGCAAGAATATAGGCTCAAAATCAAATATTGAAGCAATTGCGCAATTGCATCCTCATCCAGTGTGGTTTATGATTACTTAGATTTTGTTTCCAATGGCGTCGCAAAGGGTACACTTTGGAATAGCAATAATTTTCGGAAAGAAAAAATGATACGTTGGTTAAGAACCAATCTAAGCAGCAAAAATAAGAAAGAAGTAAAAAAGAAAACGAGTAAAAGAGTAAAGTATCTCCAATACCAACTTTAAGAATGAAGCAGATTACTCTTGAAACTTGCATAGAAAATACAAACATGTGGAAGGCTACAAACGAATGAATGGATAATAAATTTGAAAAAAAAATAGTAATGGAGGATGTTCCATTTTCACGCGTTTAAATTTTTGCTTGGCTTTGTATGGCTAATGAAAGTGACAGTCCCTTTCTACCCACAATGTCAAAGGAAATACTGCAGTAATATTATTTTGTGAAAAAATGTATGTGCGTTATAACTGAAGTTCAGAATTAATAACCTAAATCAAACAATCATCTAAGTTAGCTTTCTTCACCGACGAATGGTCAGATGCTCCAACAGCCGTTTCTTTGTTTCTCTAAGTAGTCATGGCGGAGACAAAGATTTCAAGCACCAGATTTTGTGTTGTTCCTGAACCACTCACTGAATGTCACAAGGGTGAATATCACAGTGTCAATTTTAATGAAATGTTGGCGAAACAGAAACTAAGCTATCTACAGTTGATGTTTACTTTGTCATGAGAGATGCTGGTGTCAATATAAAGAAAACTTTGTTTCTTGAGGGAATAATACACAAACTCCATCAGTCCTTTACTGCATCTTAACGTTAAAAATGGTGTGACATCTCAAATATCAGTCAGCAAAGTTCTTTCAAGTTGTAGGTCAATTGTAACACGCTTTAATCATTCGACCATGACTCAAGAAGAACTAAAGAAAATAAAGGTCAGAATTAACTTTCCATAACTTTCAGTAATGTGTTACGCTACAACGAGCTGAATCATCACTTTTCAAGTGGATTCGCGAATATGAAAAATAAATTAATAAATTATTCGCATAATATTCGAGAAGTGTATTAAGTGAAGTGAATATCATCTAAATCTGAATATCGTATCATTACATCTAAAAATATATTGTTACTGCTAGATACCACTGAAAAGTGTTTCTTTCTCAAAACTTTAAAAAATATTTTGTACAGTTAACTTTTTTATTTTTTAAATAAATATTCACTTCACTATATACACTTCTCGAATAATTTGATAATTTATTTTTACATATTCACGAATGCGAATTTGAATACGAATATTTTTAACATTCGTGAAGGCGAATATGAATGCGTATATTTTCCTTAATTTTCGATATGCGAATGCAAATATTGTGCGATATTGTCATTATACTAGTTTTGTAAATGGAATATTTCCTTCTGTTGTGAAAGTTCAGCCATTAAATATCGAATGAATAAAAAACATTCAATTTCCCATGTTTCAAGGTTGCCGAACGAGGTACTCTACTCGCATCCCCACCATACCTCTTTCCAACCTCGCTCTTTGTGTATAAACGGACTTCTTATTTAATTTGAGTAAGAGTATTATATTTGAAATAGTTATTATTAATTAGAATGTATTTTATTATTATAAAGCATATATATTTTTAAAGTAATTATATTATTCATTTTAATTATTCATTTTTATCTACTTACTTTTTACATAATATGATCATACCACAATATATAGAGAAGTTTAGCTCTGGAAACACTTATGTGCGGATGCTTAATTAAGGTATAGCCTTTGCTATACTGTCTGGAAGATGATTATACGTTCCTCAGGCATCCCCCACCATGCAAAAGAGTCTTTCTCAAGGGAAATGCGCATCTTTTTTATTGTACTGGTCGACAGCTGATGGTCAATATCATCCTATCTTGAATATATAAATCATTTTCGGCAGTGTATATTATTTTCTGTTATTTAGTTCTTTAATCACTTGAAAGTGATGATTCATCTCTGTTGTAGCGTAACACATTACTGAAAGTATATCTATTGGATTAAGGTTTTTTGACCTTTTATTTTCTTAGTTTTTTTTTGAGTCATGGTCGAATGATTAAAGCGTGTTGCAATTGACCTACAACTTGAGAGAATTTGGCTGATGATTATTTTGAGATTGTCTAACATTTCATTTTTTTTTTTAACGTCTAAGATGCAGAAAGTTTGGACTGACTTGAGTTGTTGTGTTATTCCTTCAATGAAACAATGATGTTTTTCTTTTATATTGTTGGATGTTAGCTTTTATGCTATGCTTGTTCATGTGTTAATGACGTTACGAGGGTCGATGGTTAGTATAGTGTCAGGGTGTGGTGTGTTTTCGCTGAGTCTATTTAGAATGAGTTGTGAGGGGTAGGTATAGGGAGGTGATGTGTAGCTCTGTGATGACTGTCATGTGTTGGGTGTGGAGAAACTATCTCTGTTAGTAAAGCTTGGCGCTAATAATTCGTTTGGCGTGAGTGTAGTGGATCGTAGAGCAAAGATTGAGGTGGTGTGTCGTGTTGAGTGCTGATCATGGGGGTGTTTTGGGTGTTGTTCGACTCGCGTGGTGAAGGTAAGGCTAACTTAGATTAGTTGTGGTCTTGATTTAGGTATCATATATTTGGCTTGTGTGGATCTGTGTTTAGTTTTGAGGCGACTTCATTTGGAGATTGGTTCTTATAACAAGCAATATTACTGTAGTGAATTTCCTTTGACATTGCGGGTGAGAAGGGGCTGTTCGACTTTCAACATTAACCATACAAAGCCAAGCAGAAATTTAAATCGTGAGAAAACAAAAGATCTCCATTACTATTATTTCTTCAAATTTACTATCCATTCATTCGTTGTGCCTTCGTCCACATGTTTGTATTTCCTATGAAAAGTGTTTTGTTAGATATAGTTGTCTCTTGTATTGTTAGAGGTGTGTGATGTGTGGAGATGTGTGTGTGCTCTCGTGTGTTAGCTACGTGTGTGATAGAGTATTGTGTGAGTTTAAAATGTCGGGTGTGTGTGCTGTGAATGGGTGGTTAGGTTGTCGTCTGTTTAAATATTGTTGTGTAATGATTGTGTGTGTGTTTCGAGAATGGAGTCTATATTAAAGTGTATGTTTATTATTATTGAGTTTTCGAATCATTGAAAACAAAATCTAAGTATCAGTTTATTATTCTTTCTATTCTTTATTAGTGAGGATTGGGTAATGGTTCGCATATTGGTTTCGTATGAGTTGTGAGCGCGGAGTTAGTGTTTCTTTTGTTGTGTGCTATCTCGTGTGGTTGGTGGGTATCGAAGTTTATTTAATAGTGGTTTCAGATGGCTTGTTTGGTTTGTAATTTGGATTTAAAGTTAGGTATGCTATGTGTGTCTGGGTGATCTCAGTTATTGTCTCTCTTGATATTGGAGGTGCCATTGATTTATGATTTCATTTATATCGGTGCTTGGTGGTAGGAGGTTTTATTATTGGGTTGGGTTCCGTCGCGTCTCTTTCTGCTTGAGCAGTGTGTTGGTGTTGAGTTATTCATGTATTAGTGTGGTTCTGATTGTTTATTATTGTGTTGGTGTTTATGTTTTGGTTTTATATGGTGGAGTGAGTAGTTTTATATTATATATATTATGTGGTATGGTTGGGTATGGATGTGATTAGTTAATGTGTGTGTTATTGTTGTGAGGTATGTGTTATTGGTGTATATGTGTATACTTATTTATTGTTAGGTTATATAGTTATATATATGTGAGGTGGTTTGATAGCCATTGTGTGTTAATATCCATCTCGTCACATGCGTTTATGTATATATATATAATATTATTTGTTGAGCTGTATTATATATGAATAGGTGTCTCTCGGTGTTGTTAAAGATTGCCGAATTTAATTATTATTAAATTCTAAAAAATATTGTTTTCATTAAGTAAATAATTTGTCATGATAAGGGTTGGTACTGACATTATATTATGTGGTTATATATATTATACTATTATGAGATATTTGGGTATGTTTGTATTAGTCAGTATTTATTTGTGGGTTTTTGATATAGTATGAGGGGGAGATGTTGTTATGTTAGGGTTGTGTTTGGGTGTGTGTGTGTGTTTGGTGTGATATCGTGTTTTAGTGTATAGTTATGTTATTTTGTGTTGGGTGTGTGGATAGTGAGAGGTATGAGGGTATTGATGTGTTAGTATTGCGTATATAGTTGTATGCGTATAGTTGTTGATGTCTGAGTTTAGGTTGTATCAATATATGTAGAGGTATTCCTAGGTATTGCGGTATTTTTGTTGCGTGGGTGTTGTCCGTTAATATATGCTATTTGTTGAGGTGAGTAGTGTCTTATGATATAAGGTCTTGGGGCGGGTTAGTATATGGATTTATAGTATATAGAGTGTGAGTGAGTTTGTATTTTGTGGGCTTAGTATGAGTATTTAGTATAGCTTAATATATGAGTATTTAATTTTAGTATTAGATTATTTTAAATCATCTTGTAGTTTTATATTATATTTAGTATTAGTACGTGATATTTCGTGTTAGTTGTAATTAGTAGCTTGTAGTTATGATGGAGAGGTATTGAGGGTACGGTATATGGCTTTAGGATGTGTAGTGGTTGTTTGTATTGATGTTTGGTGTATTGGTGCTTATGTATTTAGTTAGTGTGAGCTTGTAAAGATTTTTACGGGAATGGGGGTTGTTGGTTTTAGTCATAAAAGATTAACTGCTCGATTCGTTTTTGGTTCGATAGTTTTAATGAGAGTGAATAGAGTAAATACTTGAGCTGGCGGTGATCTCGTGGACGGCTTCCTGAGATATTTTAACTACTTGATGTGGTCATTTAGCATCGTTTCTAATCTGTCTCTAGCTCACCATGCGGTCAATATATATTGATTTATGGATATGATATCATAGTTAGATTATATTATGGTGAGTGAATATATATTGATTGATGGTGATGTTGGTGTTGATTATTGTGTGTGGAGTGAGGGTATTAAGTTATGTTGTAGTTTGGTAGGTGGTGGTGTTGGTTGGTTGTGGTTTTTGAGGGTGTTGTTAGGTATTTTGTGTGACGGTGATGTGTTTTGATGTGTGTTTGAGTGTTTTAGTGGCGGTTGGGTTCGTTTGGTTGTTCTATAGTTATGGTCTTTTTCGTGTATTCGACTTTTACCTGTGAGTCTTTGATTTTTTTTTTTTTTTTTTTTAATAATATTTTGCTATCTATATGGTTGTGTATACTAACATTGCATTTAACTGGGAACGAACATGATTCAAAGCTTCGAAATATTTTAAATAATTTTTAAAAATCACATTTATGTAATATATTGTTTTAAAATGAAGTTGGTTACTTTAAGCCCTTCTTCAAACCTAACCTATTATTACAGTTTGTGAATTAGGGATGATAAGCTTATTCAAAATCCGTACGAATTTTAATAAACGCTATTGAGTTTTCGGAGGGTTGTAATGTACAAAATCTACAATTATTTTTTTCAAAATGCAAGTATCGTCGAAAGTATGACCTACAGAAAAAGCTGAGAGTCTACATATTTGAATTCAGGGTATAGAGCTTGGTGGTTTTATTACAATATACGAGAAAAATTAGGGGGCTCGGCGTGGGGAGGGCGTTCGGTAGGAGTACCCCCGTGAACATTCCTCTCAAATAATTGGCCGAAGGGAGCGGGGGTGTTTCCTGAGACCCGGGTCGGCTCTCGTGTAGGTGGTGGAATGATGTTCTTGAGCCCTGGGTGTCGGTTTCTCCGGAAGGCCGAAAGACCCCGTTAACCTGCATTTTTTACGATTTACATCATTCTGAATGGGTGAAACTATTTAGATGACAGGAAAATATTAAACTGACTGCGATCGTGTGTGACTTAATTGTCCTATATATTGTTTTGACAGTATATTCTTTGAAGGAACAGAAGACGTGCTGAACAACTTTCAATTAGTGCAGAAATATTAATTGAAAAAAAAAAGCTCAAGACGTGAGGCGGAAGCGATTTTGGATTTTTGTGCAGTTTAATTTATTTATTATGTTTTTATATGTATTTATATATATAGTATCACTATATATATATATGTATGTATATAGTTATATTTATGTAGTATTGAGTATAGGGTGGTGTGTGATGATATATAGTAGTATATATTAGTAGTTAATATATATATTATAGTAGATATAGTATAGGGTAGCTTTTCGCTCTCATGGATTCCATTCTGGAAGATATGCTACTTTGGGAAGCAAAACAGTGTTTTAATAGTTTGTGTTGGCATGTGTTTTAGGAATTTAGTTCTTTCTTTTGCAATGTTTCTTTCGAATCTGCTGCAATCCTTATAATTTTAGCCGGTGCAGCTCGCGAAAGTATTCATTGTCATGTAACTATGAAACTATAGGCATCCTCAGGAAGAATGAATAACATGTTTATTAAACAAAACATCCTACTTTTGCAAGAATATGTTTTAAATAAAAAAATTATGACGATAACCTATATAAACTAAATTTATAATATATAGTATTAAACTATGGTGTGTTTTTGATAACTGTCAACCATGTGTTGGGTTAATCGCTCTTGCTTTTGTGTTGTGCAGAACTTTTAGAAAGATACCTTGGCTGACTTCGACGGAGGACGCAAAGGTGCCAGATGGGACTGTTTTTTTTTTTCTTTTTTAGCCTAGAGCATATCTCACGGTTAAAACAAGAGAGCGAGTTATAGGATGTTCGGTTTTGCGTTATTGCTGTGGGGGATCGACTGGGGGGACGTCGTCCCTCCCTCTGTCCTTCGTCGGCTCGAACCCTAAAAAGGATATTTAGAAAGTGGAATAAAATGTAATTTTCGTTCGCAGAATGTGTGCTCCGTAAAATTAAATACTATTTGTGGAGACTTTTGCTCTTCGTGAAGTATATGCAGGGATTCCTAATGGTCAATACCGTGACCTGGTAATCCTTTTTCTTGGTGATGGCAGTGGGTGTATGGCTGGTTTCTTATAAGATTGCCGTTTCCACCTCTGAGATTTTGAGAGATAATAATTATTTTTTTTAAGGTTTCATCCCACTGAACATTCGCCTTGCCTAAAGTCTCAAAAATGTGTGTGTTTAATTTTTTTGTGTGTGGTGATTTATAGGGATGGTTTTGTAGTTAACATTGTCATATGCTTTCCGAGGCTGGCGAATTACTCCTATATTTTCTAAACGCTTATCTCAAATCATGAGCAATTGATATATATTAAATTTTTTACATGGACAAGAGTTATCGACGATATATGATTTATCAGAGTATTTCTTTACATTGGCCTGATTTATGTAAAGCAAAACGAATCTCTTCCTCTTTCAGCGCGACGTGGTTCTCCGAGAGATGACTGTTCGGTGTCCGTGTGTCTCTCTATCTTTGTTGATGTTCGATATAAGCGTGAGTCAATGTACTTTTCTTTTAACTCAAGGGCTATCGTGTGATTTCGTGGCTGCGTGGGATGCGACGTCCTAACACTCCAACTCCGCGCTAAATTCCTTCTCATTGTGGTTGTCAGGTAGTGAGAGTGTCGTCACTCCGGGATGTGATAGGATTATCAAGCACACGTGTGAGTGTGTGTTCATAGTTTTGTTTTTTCAATTGTCGTGAGTTGTTCGTCGTTAAAAGTTCGTGTTGCCGGGTGGTCATGCGGTGTGTTTTTTGGTGATGCGCTTATCTAATCGTATGATTATTATTTATCATATTTTAATAGTATATATATATTAGATATATTAATTATTATTATTATTATTATATTTATTTAGTTGTGTGAGGTTTGTTGTGTATGTGTAGTTATGGGGTTGTTATTTTAGTATACTTGATTGATATGTGTTTGTATATTATATAGTTGATATATTATATATTTGTAGTGAGTGTGTTTGTGTGTGTGTATTTTGTGTGGTTAATTGGCAGGTGTTATATGTGGTGTTGGTGGGGTTAGAGGTAATTGTAGCTGTATTATAGTAATATGTATATATATATTAGGTAGTATCTTTATTGGTTGGCTATCATTCTTTTGGGTTGGGTGATGTGTTGTTTTTTATTTTTGTTGTTGGGCTGTGGTTTGTTTGTTGTGGGTGGTTTTGTCGTTTTTTTTGTGGTTAGTATTATGTTATGTTGTTTAGTATATTATAGTATAGAATAGTAGTAGTAGTGTATATTATAGTATGTATATATATTATATATATATTATATATAGTTATATTTATATATTGTATATATATAGGTATTATAATTATATTATATTTTAGTATATGATAGTATTATATTAATTATATATATATGTATTTTAATTAGTTTCAATCCTGTATTGTACTATATATATGTATATATATATGGAGTAATAAATAGTATATATATGTATATATATATATGTATACTATATATATATATGGAGTATATAATATATTATTACCAAGAATTTATATGATAGGTATGTATATATTATATGTTATTATATATATATATATATAGTAGTATTTTTAATATATATTATAATATATATAGTATATATTATATATAGGTCTCAGAGTAGTGGGCCGAGTTATATATAGTATAGTATAATATATATGTATATATATATGATAATACTATCACTATATTAGAGTTATATATAGTTATATATGTAATATTTATATAGTAACTATATATATAATAGTATAATGTATATTTATAATGTATATAATATAGGAATTTCGCTTTTAAAGGATGTTAACCGATATATTTCGAACGAGCGATGTATTCGATTTTTTCGATTATTTCAAAGGCAATAGAGCGTCGAAGGTTGCCTAATGAGTTTTTTTTTATTTTTTTAAAGTAAAGGGAATATCCCAAGATTAAATCGCGTGAAATGATTCAAAGATGTCAGGGCTCTTTTTTCTGTGCCTTCAGGGGACGACGGGGGGACCTTCGTCCCCCCTCTGTCTCCCATCGGCTCGGCCTTTTTCTTAATAAATATTAAAAATTAAGAAATGTATGAAAACAAAATATTATCATTTAATAAGATTAACATGGATAATAAAAAGCAACGAATGTGGCCTAGACGTGTTTCTCTTCTTTATATTGGTGTTATAGTTAACAGCTGTTCACATGTGTGATGGGTTAGTACGATTAGGGTTCGCGATATTTCGATATGTTAACTTTTTTATGTAACATGGCCTTTTAAAGCAGTAAAGTGTGCCTATATATTCTAGTGGGTTATTTATATAGGTTATATATATATATATATATATATAGTAGTATATTAGATTATATATATATATGATATATATATGTATTTATAATATATGTATATATATATTTATATAGTTATATATAATAGTGATCTGGGTATATATATATATTATTATTAAGAATAATATATATAATATATATTATACTTATATTATATATATATAGTATTATGGATATAGTATATATATAGGTATATGTTAATAATATATAGTATAGTATATTATATTATTAGTATATACGTATATAATATAGTATTAATATAGTTAATTATATATAGTAGTAGTATATATATATATGTATTATATAATATATAATATTAGTATATATATAATATTATATATATATATATATATCTATATAATATTATATATTATATATATAATAGTATTATATTATAATGTATTATAGTGTTTTATCCAGTTAAGTGAGATTAGGTGTGTGTGTTTATATTAGCCGATCAACACTAAATATAAATACATATAAATCTTTAAACTGAGAGCATTTAATATAGTCATAACTATCTTACGAGTCTCTGTCTTGTCTCTCCGGATCCTTAACTATTTGCTTTAATCATTGATTATCTTCAACCACTACTTAAATTGTTTGCCGCATATTCTCTTAACTTTCTAATTTATAGCTTTCTTCCGTCCGTCGTGGCGTGACAATTTTATCTACTAAGAATAAACTCACACACCAGTTCCACACACACCACCCAGCACACATAATATATAGTATATTATATATATATTATATATATTTATATGAGTATTTACTATAGTGATATATATATATATTAAGTATTAAATAGTATTATATAGTATATATTTTGTATACTATATATATGATAGTGCTATAGTATATATTAGCCCTTATCTTTAAAAAGAAGTTACGAGATAAAGGTGACATTAATATCTCCGACAATTCCGCGAACGTCGATGCCGGTTGCAGGCCAGTAGTTGTCTACGTGTGTTTAGCGTATTTAAATCCAGTTTCACAATTGGTTTGTGTTTTTTATAATTTAGATTTTATGTAATTTAAAAAAAAAAATTTTGTTTTTTATTATTTTAGGGTAAATACATCTAGGTGGACAAGGGGGGGACTTCGTCCCCCCTGTCGTGTCCCGCTAGGCCGGGAGAGACGGCTGTGTCCTTTGCCATCTTTGCTATTTAAGTCTTGGTATTCTTTAGTTAAAACGAAAAACAAGAAGAAAACTGTGTTATTGGTTCAACTCCTTGTCGATTCCGCTACTCTTGTTGCCTTTGAAAATGTATATGCGAAAAAGAATCGATTACTATTGTGTTTGTTCGATATATGTTATTCGTTATATTCTACCTTTTTAAAGGATAATTCATATATATAGTATATATTATATATATATATTAGTTATATATTATTTCGTTGGAAGGTATATTTAATATATATATTATATATTATAGGTATATATTAGTTACTAACTATATAATACTAATATTACATGTTGATTTTCTGTTTACGACTCGTGCCTATTGAATTTTTTTTTGTTTTTTTAAAATAGTATTTTCTAAGTATATGATCAATTTATGGTGGTTAAACTGACATATTCATAAAATAATAGGCACTATTTCCGTTACGAACTTCGGTCAGTTTATTTTTTTTTTTTAAATATATTGGCAGGAATGATACTAACATTTAATTAATCTGTTAAGGACAACTTCAAAGTCGAATATTTTCAATACCTTTTTGGAAGAGCACCTTTTATTAATAACCTTTTTTTTAAATGTTCTTGAGGGGGTGTTTTCCAAACTAAAGGAATACCCAAGGTAAAACCGCAAAAGATGGCAGAGTCGGGGTCTCTCGGCTTTCCGGGGGGAACGTGTGGGTGGGTGTGGGGGTGTGTGACTATTGTTCTGGGCCCGCCTTGTGTGTGCGGTTGCGCTGAGTGTCTCAGTGGACTCTCTGCTGCTTTGGTGTTATTGTTGGCGTTGCGGGATTCTGGCTGCCTTCTCTTTTATGCGGGTAGAGGGATGAGGGCTTATCGTCCGTCTCTGATGCTTGTCTCCTGTCGGCTCGAGCCCCTAATTATTAATATATATATTAGTATTTTATAGTAATATTTGATATATATTATTTAGTTTATATGTTATGATGGTGTATTAGGAGTTAATAGTTTATTATTATCTTTATATCTGTGTTATTAGATATTATATTATTACTATTAGTTATATTATGTGCTTATAGATAGGTATGTAGTTAATGCTATTGTTATATATATATAAGCTTTATATATATATAGTTTAAGGAAATATGTTAATTTGGTTTTGAATTATAAACATATAATAGTGAAATATGTCTTGAATAACATATCTGTTTATACATATAATGTGAGTGTTGTTATAATATAATTTAAACTTTATTTCGTTAACCTTTTCTGTGAGATTCTGGTCTTCGGTTGACGCTATGTTCTGGTGGGGATGGGTGTGACTGGATTGAGGGTTATCGTTCAGGTTTGCGAGTGATCTATTATAGTATGCAAATGATATTTATTTATAAATATAGAGATATGAAAAAAGATTAGTTAGTAATCAAAACTGCTGGGATGCTTTCGTGTTTAAGTTGAAGCAGAGTATGATGCCGGGTTGTCGCTCATTGTATCTGGTTGTTTAGTAGCGATATTGCGCGGTTCTCCAAGGGGCGGCGGGTATAATAGAGATAAGGGGGTTGGTTGCCACATCGACAAACCCTGAGTCTATCTTCTGGAAGGTAATATATAGATAGTATATATATTTAGTATTTATGGTAAAGTCTAGAACGAAAATGTGTTAGTAGTTATTAGTGTTGTTATATAGTTATTATATGATATAGTATAGTGGAGTTTTCTAACTCAAGACACCAAAAATCTATATAAGTAATAGTTATAGTATTGATTTTATTAGTTAGTATTATATATTTGATATATATATATATATGATTATATAGTGGTGATCATATGTATAGTATATTGTGTTTTCTGTATATTTATATTATAGTATAGGTAGTTTTATATGAGTTGGTGCCTGTGTATATATATATATCATTATATATATAATGTCTAATTATTCTATATCTATCATATGGAGTATAATAGCAGTGAGGGTGGTGGTATATATATAGATTAAGTGTATATTGAGGGTTTGACTATTTTGGTGAGGGTCTGTAGGGTTGATTAGGGAATTGTGGTAGTATTATATTTTTATTATATTTGAATGTGTGTGCGTGTTTTGTCTTGATATGGTCTGTATAGGGGTTTGTTGGGGCGGTACTAGTTATATATTAGTTTATTATATTTATTTGATGTTATATATATATATATCTGTATATTGAGTATTTCAGTGCGGCTCGTGAACCGAAACATGGGGAGGCACTGTTCGAGAGTTATATTTAGTTAGTATAGCTATAGTTATATATAATATAATATATATATATATATATATATTTATATATTATGTAGGTATATATTATAGTGTTATAATATAGACTTCGTAGTATTAGTTAGTTTATATATCTATTATATTTATAATTATATTAACAGTGAAGTAAATTTGTCCTTCTTATTGTTTCTGCGTTGTTCTTCACTGGGGCTTCGCGAGGAATATTTGATAAATAAGATTTTCGTTATTTATAGTTTAGTTACATGACAATCTTCCATTCGTAGATACACATTAGTAAAAAGACTTAATTGAATATATTGATTTTAACATAATTTCAGCTTGTCAATCTCTGCTTTGCGGTATTATTAAATTTCATAAAGCTTTCGTCCCTAACGAGTTACCACGCTAACAATAATTTTAATACCGGATGAGTTTCTCTTTTAACCATCTTATAGTTCTATCATACCTGTCCGTACGGCAATTAGCACCTTGCTCAGACGGAGGTCTCGAAATACTACTCTCCTTTTTAATCCTGCATTGTGCGTGATTCCAAAAACTTTGCAAACCAGTTATATTCATCGTAGTTTTCGAGATTTCCAATCTGAAGCTATATAAACACTAATGGCATTCGTTAATGTTATTGGGTTGACAACGACAGTTTTCATCATTGAATGGAGGGTATGCTATCGGTATCTTGCAGTTTAGGTTAGTGTTTAAACCTAGACTGATTGACAGGTGTGATCGCAAAAATAGCAGTCCTCTTTAATTCCCATGTTAAAGATCTGGTTACGTGTCGTTGAACATTAGCGCTGTCGGCTGGTTCCCGCATTGGAGTTCTCTGAAAATCTGGTGACTTTTTCCCTTCGCTTCGTTTACACCTTTGCTAATCTCTGGTCTCAAGGATTAGTAATATGTGGTTGGTTTTGTAGTTAGTATAATCTCTCTCTCTCTCTCTGGGGTTTCTTTTTCTCGTGATCTCGCCTTGAACTCTCTCTTGCTTTTCCTCTCTTCTTAATTTCTTGGTCTCCTTCGCCCTCTCCTTTTCATCTCTCTCTTTTCTGTCTTCTCTGTCTCTGCTTCGATATATTGTTAATATTATAGTATATACTATATGGAGTAGTATGAGTAGGGTGTAGTATATAAATTATTATTTTATATTATATGTGGGTATGTTTATTAAAACTATGTTACAATTATGTTATTCTATTGTTGGGTTGTTTTCGGGTTTATATATTATAGGTACGTACTATTATAT
>JABUQX010002474.1:25000-35000 GCA_015478945.1 Trachelipus rathkii | reverse complement strand
GGCACAAAAAATTTCAAACGGATATGATAATATTTACAACTCCATTCATCGAGTTTGAAATGTACCATACAATGGACATTTTTCCACAATTTAAATTGATTTTTGGACTTTTGATTCGGGATATAATTTTTATTTAACATCTTAGTTTAAAATGATTTGAATAATAGTTATAGAACTTCTAGAAAGCTTTAAAATGGTTCTAAAATGATCTCTATGAGTGTCATAGAAGCAGAGAATTATATGGTGACTTGAATCCTTACACTAAATTTACCTCTAATACAAAATTTTAAAGTTGATTTTCGGATTTTATCTCAGGTTCAATGACACCTTTATTTTAAAGAACAAAAGACGAGGATAATTTAAACAAAAAATATAAATTTAAAATTTATTTAATACACAAATTTAAGTAGGTGTACATATGGTTTATTAAAGATATTGATCCTGGTATGCAACAATTTACATAAATACCCAGTTACAATTTTTTTTTCTCCGTTGGATTTATGAAAAAATACACAAGTTAAATAAAGTAAATATTATAAATGATATATCCTTTATAAATGTTTCCTTTCACTAATTTAAATTGAATTCACTAAATTGAAAATTACAAACTTTCGTTATTTTTTCAGGCCGCTCGGTTTTTAGTCTCTGCAAAAAGTGTGGATTTCTTGGTGTTTGGAAATTGTTTCCGGTGATGTTCTATAACTTGATAGAGGCATTATTTCTGATCTTCCTGTTTAGTTATTGAAGAAATGAAAGTGGAAGCAAGGGCGATTCCTCGATCGGCACTGTCGTTGACAACTTTAAGAGCCATTACTGCCTTTCTTGCTTCCTCGAAAGACTTACATTATTCTCATTATTACCACGAATCCAACATTTTCGACCAAGAAACGAAGATATTCTAACTTCATGACTTTCAAAAAAAAGGGGAAGCAGATTCCGATAAAATAGTCAAGTGTTTTGTTTGTCAGATCTTCTGTCCCGGTGTATCTGAACAATCTGCCTTCTCTTATTCGAGATACATTTCTAATTGTTCTTGCCAAAACCGCTTCGTCATTAGATGCTTTGTTTCTACAGATACTAAATCTTAGAAAAGACCAAGTGGAGCCAGTTCTTGTCCCAAGTACCACAAATGACGACTTATTGCCGCAAATTGCCTTTTTCGAAATACTATTAGAAGTTCGCAACTGAAATAGTTTAGAAAGAAACTTGAGTTAGATTAGTCATTAATAGAAGCAATCACATGCAATTCGAGCATGTATTCAGGGCATTTCCACGTATATCAGCACCAAACAAATAAACCAATTCAAGGCAGGGATTGTCTACTTCAAAATTATGAGCTTTAAACTGTTTCCTAAAAAGATAAATCTTGAGAACGTATAACAATTTGGATATCCACCGCGCATGGTGAATAGCTCCGGGACATCGAAATTTAATACCACTGGGAGGAACTTTTCCTAGGAAAATCAGAGTGAGCTCCCAGTAACTCTCGATAGTCTTCTCTGAATATATTTTCTGATTTTCGTTGTAACATAAAACTTACATAGGTTGTTGCATCATCCATGAGTACCTGTAACTCTCCTTTGCAGCTCGGTTGACATTACATTCGTAATTTGCCTTCTGGATCAAATCTTGGCCAAAAAATCTTAAACTACCAAATACTCTTTACGTTGGGCCGGACGTTACGCCAAATAATTACGTTGAAATATCGGCCCACATAAAATTTTCAACATTTTAGGTCGACAGACCATGTAGGCTAATCCAAATCTTTCCTGCAGTTTTTGTTCAAGTCAGAACGCAGTTCCGTCTTTCCGCCCTGTATAGCGGCGTTCGGTATCAAATGACATTCCACGATTTTGATCCGAAGTCTTTCCAGTGCATGAAATTCGCCCTGCACAACTACTTCTGCAACTTTCTCTTCCTCTTCCTTGCTCAAACTTGTCGGAACTCCTAGACAGTATTTTCTATCTTGTCACCTGAGACTAAAATTGCCACTCGATCTTCCTTCAGTGGCCCACCAGAAATATTTGGAAGTAGTTCTCCATGAAAATGAATAACTAAAAGAACACCCTCACACGAGAATGCGTCTTTCGTGTTGAGGTCATGTTGCGTAACGATACTGTTCCTCTCTTTCCGAATGCTGCTCACGAATGAGAAGCTTTTCTGCCTCAGAGATTATCGTAAAGTTTAGTTGCGACCGCATACAAACAATATGCCGCTTTTCATTTGCTAATGTTTAGTCCAGATCCAAGGCTGAAGCAAGATTTTCACTAATTACATGCGATACGCTCGTTTTTGCGCGCTTCTCCGTACCTTTTGACGTTGATGGACTCGATGTATTTGTAACATTAAACGAATTTCAGGATCATTATTGGAGTCATCAATTGGATTGTGTTCTTCTTCATCCTAAGAACTTAATAGCTGTGCTGCCGCTGTAGCCTTCGTTTCCTTATTTCTTCTCTGTGAAATCGTTCATCTTCTTTCGAGGCTCTCGATGCTTTTCTTTGTTCCTTCATAACTAAATTTTTGTCTACACCGCCCATAGCGCACATTCGTTCCGACATTTGGTCGATCAAAAACAATTTATCCTCTTCAATTTTTATGAAATCTAAAGCATCATGACGTGCGATATCAAAGAGAACATTGATTGACTCCACAAAAACAAGCTCTCTGACATTCTGGGCAGAACCTCTACGTTTCTTATTAACGCATACTTTTGTGTAATTTTCCAGTAATGAATTCATCTTCCTGATAATATCTCTCCAATCTAACTGGAATCCCAGCTCTTTTCCAAATATCACAAAGTTTCTGCACGACAGTTTTCAAAGCAGCCTTCTGAGACATATTTTCCTTCTTGCGATAATTAAAAAAAACTTTTAGGACCTCTAGACTGGTTAGTAGCATTCTTCCACCAAAATCTTCTAATGGATTGCCGATGAGGTGAATAGTAGTTTTAGAGCGTGTTTCAGACATGATTGTGTTTTTTTTACCTGAAAAGAGAACCTAGAATCAGTATATATATATATATATATATATATATAAATATTATAGTATAATATATATTTTATACAAAATATATATATATATACATATTATAATAAAATATATATAGATAATATATATAATATATATAATATATAATAATTATTATATCAGTTTATATATATATATATATATTATATTATATATATAGTATATATATCATATATCAATTATAGCCTATATATATATTACATATATATTATTAGGGTGGCCCAAAGGACCCCTAAGTTTACTAAAACTTCAACCTCAATGATGGAGTTCTAAATATTATCTGATTCGTTTGAAATTTTGTATGGAAATGTTTATTCATCAAGGGACAATAATATTAATTGCGCCATGAATAATTCTTCGGAAAGTTAATTTACTATAGTCCTTCCTGAACCACTCTTAATATATATTATATATATATATATATATAATATATACTATGTGTATATATATAATATATATATATATATATATATATATATTATATATTTATATATATATATATATATATAGAAATAATAAAAATATATATATATTATAATATATATAATATATATATATATATATTATATATATATAATATATATATACATATATATTATATATATATAATATATAATAATATATATAATATATTTATATATATATATATATATATATATATAATATATATATAGTATATTATATAGTTATATATATATATATATTATTACTTTTATATATATATATAATAATAACTATAATTATATATATATATATATATATATACATAATCATATAAAAAGGTTTCTTAGAAGAAGAAGAGAAGAAGAAGAAAAGAAGAAAAGAAGAAGAAGGAAGAAGAAGAAGAAGAAGAAGAGAAAGAAGGAAGAAGAGAAGAAGAAGAAGAAGAAGAAGAAAGAAGAAGAAGTAAGAAGAAGGAAGAAAGAAGGAGAAAGAAGAAGAAAGAGAAAAAACGAAAAGAAAAGAAGATGGAGAAGAAGTAAGAAGGAGAACCGAAGAAAAATGAAAGAGGTAGAGATAGATGTAAAGAAAAAGTAAAAAAATTTAAGAACGAGGAAAAAGAAAAGAAAAAGAAAGAGAGAAAAGAAAAAGAAAAGAAAAAGAGGAATAAGAAGACGATGCAGAAGAGTAAAAAGAAAGAAGAATAATAGTAGAAGAGGAAGAAGAATGAAGAAGAAGAAAAGAAGAAGAAGTCTGAAATATCTTTAGATATTTTTCTTACTTTTTTAATATTTCCTGACCCACTCCTTGAACAGGGCCTTCGTGAGTGGTGAATGATAATATAATATATAATATATAATATATATTATATATTATATATATATATATATTTTCCCTAATTATATATTATATATACTATATAATATATATTACACTATTTATATTTTCTTTCCTATAGTAATACATATATTATTATGATTGAGGGAAAATGGGAACATGTAGGAAGGTTATTGATTTCTGTTGAGGAGAGAGGTATGTGTGTAAAGTAATACATTCTTTAAGCAAAGAAAAATTCAAAAGTATACTACAGTTGGTGTAGGGAGAGACGGCATTGAACTGTTGAAAAGCTATTAATGTTTTTTGTGTTGGGAAAGAAGAAGTTGTTGAAATATGCTGATTATATGCTAAAATCTGCTAAAATACGTGGTATGGTTGAGGATGGGAATACCTGATCATATTATGTTATTTAATTAAAGCAAAATGTAGGTGAATGAATGGAGAGGAAAGAAAATAGGAAAGAAGTGAGGAGTGAAAAGAATTAACAGAGGTTTTTTAGGGGAAAAAGTATGTGGTACTTGCAAATAAGTCAGCTGAATGTAAACAAGTTGCAAATTTAACAAATCTTGGAGCAAGTGATAGTATCCTTATATAAGGAAAAGAGAAATAAGAGATTGTAGAGACTATAAGGGAATTAGTTTATTGATGTTGTAAGGCAAGAAATTGCTGGTATTTTTTGGGTGAAATGGTGCCTCCAAGTGACTGAGGGCTGATTTGAAGGTCATTTTAAAAAAATGGGTAGAAGCATGTTTAGATTCAAAAGAAAGGAAGAAGAATTGTATTTTATTTTTATGGGACGTCAAACAGGTGTATGACAGAATTAAATAGGAAGCTCTGGGCAAGTGTTTGAATAGTTGGCATAGATGCATAATGTTGGTGGTAGTCTCTGAATGCGATAACAAAAAATATGTGTGCGATATTGAAGCATGTTTGTAGAAATGAATTGAGTACAGAGTTAATTGTTTATTATTATTTAGTGTAGTTAAGGGCAGGGACTTGTACTATGCTCCAAGGATATCCAAGTATGAGATGCGGGGTTGATGAAATTATTAAATATAGGAGTAGCCAACCGAGGGTGTTAGCTAGATTGAAGAGAATGGAAAAGGAGTGGTGGCAGAGTGCCCCCCCTATTGCATCGTTGATGACTGATTTTTGAGTGAGGAATTAGAAAAAAAAAATTTGGGCAATTAATGGTAGAGTTTGTGTTTTGCAGGGGGTGTGTAAAAGGAATGATTTGAAAGCAAAAATAGATAAGGATAAAAGGGTAAGGTGATGATGGTGGGTGAGGAGAGCTGACAGTGCGAAGTGATGTATATGGCTGAGCAATTAGAACAAGTTATATGTAGAAAAACTGAATATCAGGAGAAAAGGGAAAAATTAAAGGGATATGTTTTTGCCTTTAAACTCCCTCAGGTACCTGAGCTGATGGATCGAAGACTAGGGTTTGAGTGCGGCACTAAGGTTTTCTTCTGCATTAGGTTATATTTTATGCGGTTTTAATGTATAGCATTGAAACTTATGGTGAAAGAATAAAGAGGTTATAGATCTAAGGTTCAGGTCTTCTTCAAATGTGTATAATTTCTATGCGGCGTTCTAGGTGTGAGAAGAATTGATAGGGAAGGAAGGATTGTGATAGTGAGTGGTGGTGTAGAGAAAAAGAGTGAATGAGATTAATAAATGAGAGGTGTATAAAAGCATTGGTTTGGTCATATGGGAAAGGATAAATGACAGTCAGTTGGTAAACTGATGTTTTTAGTTGTGTGTTTGCTGAGATTGACCTGCTCGAAGAAATAAGGATTAAGCTTCAGTAAAAGGAGTGTCGTTAAAGAAAGGAATGGAAGTTTGGCAGATGTAAGAAGAAAGGTGCATAAACAGGAGTGATTGGCGTGGTTTTGTGAGGGGGTATGGTGTGAGCCTGGCCCTCAGGGACGGAACCCTTGCATTGATTTATGCACCAGTAGGGGTCATTTGGGTTATGAACACCTAGGGTGATTTTTTTTGCTTCTACGGGCTCGCAATTAAGCGGTACGGAGGCAGGGCTTTTTTCATTTCGGCTTTACGTAGTTCTTCTACTTGGACTGTCGTTTCCGGTATATATTTTTTGCCCACCTAACCCCCACAATTCATGGGTAATATATATATATATTACTCGATATTATATAATAATATATTATATATATATATATATATATATTATATATATATATATATATAATTATATATACTATATAGTATATATAATATATATTATATTATCAGAATTTTGAAATTGTAATCCCTTTTCTCATCAGATTCATCGTGTAACATAAATGACCCTTAATTAAATTCCGTTCTTTAATTAGTCTGGATATTTAATGCCAAGTGGGCATAATTGGAAGGCCCACCAGTAAATTGTGTGGGTAAGATAGTATTTTTCTTCTTCCACTGATTTATATATATATAATAGTATAATATATACTATATATATAATATATAATATATATATATATATATATATATATATATATAATATAATCATATATATATATTATATATATATATATATATATATATATATATAAAGGAGTGGTAAAATATATTATATTGAGAATATATTTTCAAAAACTAAAATCTTCCAAGAAGCTTGTAATGACTTAATTATAATATGATATGCTATGAGGAAATATATTCATCTATATATCTATGATAATGTTATGATAGTACGATGTCGCCAATTTGTTACGCAACCAGTCAATTAAATGCATCCTCCTTTTTAATAAATGAATTGCAGACTTTGTGTTTGGAGGACTGATTCAATTAAATATCTACTCCATTTCAAGTCTTTTCAAATAATCCTTTCTTTTAACATATGTTTATAATTTAGCTTTTATTTTTATTACCAGTTCTTTTAAAGAGTCACGAGGAAGACCTTTGGTGCATAGATTTACAATAATGTCTCCTTAAATTTGTTATATATATATATAATATTATCTATAATATATAATATTATATATATATATATATTATTATATAATATAAATAATATAGTATATATTATATATATATTATAATTATATATATATAATATATATATATATATGTGTGTGTTTATTTTAATATGTTATTTGTCCGAGAAAAGGACTTACTTACAAAATCCTATTTATTTTACAGAATTACGTTATTTACAGATTGTTTTTTTAGAAAAAGCAAAAAAGTTCACCAAAAAACGTCTTGCAAAATTGCTATTGCTATCGGAAGTACCGTAGCAATTTTAGTTAGTTAAATGCATGACTTCAGACAACTTTTTTGTCATAACACAATTTGTACCATAGTATTTTTACCATTGGATTTGTACTATTACCTTCATTTGAAACAAATCTAGCTTACCCTAGAAAGAGAAAAGCTCATTTGGCTTGAGAATATTCATAGAGATATTCCATTTAATGGTTTTAAGGGGGACTGCCCACTCTCCTAATTCAAATTATCACCTAAACACCAGCTTTTAATATCATTTCACCACTCATACTTATATATATATATATATATATATTATATATTATATATATATATATAATATATATTATATATATTATATATATTATATAAATTATATATATATATATATATATATATATACATATATATATATATATAGCTATATATATATTATAATATAATATATATAATATATATATATATATATATATATTATATATATATATATTAATAATTATAATATATATATATATAATATATATATATAATATTAATAGTATATATATTATATATATTTATAGTTAATATAATATATAAATATATAATATAATATATATATAATATATATATATATATATATAATTATAATATAGTAATATAATATTATATATATTATATATATCGAATATTTTACTCCTGAATATCATAGAATCAGTCAGATTCATTTTCATTATACTCTTTGTTATTTTTATGTACGGAGTTAGCCATGAAAAACTTTCCGTTGTTACATGTTATTATTTAACAATATAATTTAACTACTTAAGTTTCATAATTTGTCAGTTATATCTAGTTTGGAAATTAATTACCTTTCAAAGTTAGAAGAGCCACAGTGAGAATTTTTTGGGCCAATATTCTGACAATTCTCTCTCTTTAATTTAGTTTCGTTTTTTTTAAAACAGTTATATCTTTTCCTAAATTATTGGTGAAAGTATACTATATAAATTATATAATCCACAGGAGAAACACAATAACTACTTTCTTTATTCTTATAACAGTTTTCTTGACTTAAATTGCCTTCCTTTGCAACCATGAAGAAGGCGTCAAAGTTTCATCCTTTTTGTTGAAAATTCTAAATTCCCACTTTTTTCATTTGTTATCTTCGAGTCGGAATTTCAAATTTCACACCATCAAGTTCAGAATTTTTTTTCACTGATTCTACATTTTGTATATTTTTAGTCATCATACTTGTTTCTACACATTAATAGATTAAATACTTTATTATCTTTCCATCATTGGAATTAATAAAAAAAAATTATACAAACAAATGTGATTTACAAATTTTCATATTTCTTAGCGTGTCATTTTTTTTTTTTGGTAGTCAGCGATTTATTTTTGTTTAATATTTTTTATCGGTAATAATTAACGATTATATTATACAACTTTGAAGTCATTTATTGATAATTTTAAATCGTGAGGAAAGGGAATAATTGTAATTATATAGGTTTATATACACAAGCAACCATTTTCGCGTGCTTTTGCTTGCTGTGCGGGGAATATAAAAAGCTTGCGTCCCCGATCGATGGTGGCTCATGTGCCTGTGTCATAGTTAATCGGAAATGCAGACCTAGTCCGTTAACCTCCCCAACTTGGCTTTGTTTTATCCGACAGGCCTATTTCAACGCAGACCATGTAGAACTCAACCGAAGATTATACTATATCTTGACATAATGTGTAAATAAGGTTTTTGATCGTTTTTACATCCTCAAATGAAGCATCCCATTTTCTCAAAAGATGTTGCTTGACTCCATTAGGTTTTCCTTTTCTTTTTTTTTTTTTTTTTTTTGTTTTTTTTTTTTTTTTGACGAGGAAAAAAAACAAGGGAAAAAAAAAAAAAAAAAGGTTGTATATCTTACTTTCTGATGGTTATAATTCTATTCTTGTAATTTTAGTTCGAAAGTGCCTTATCATTTTTGATATCCGGGCTGCGTAGCGAATGTTGTTTTTGTTTGTTTGCTTCAATTTTTCAGGGATTAGAATTTATTTTATTACCAGCTTCCCTTCTCCCTTTTTTTCATGCCAAGCTAGGGAACAATTTGTATGGTGTAACCTTCCTTTTTTCGCCATTTTTTAGATTATTAAATTCTGCATATTAATTCAGCCCTCTTAATTTTTTTTGTCAGAAGGCTTCTGCATAATTGTCCGGGTAATTGTTGTATTATTCCACAATATCCTACGGAGTACGATAAGGAACATATTCGAAAGAAATTTTTTGAATTTTTTTAGGTTTCCCCAAATCACCCTTAAAAAATACCTTATTCGGGGGAAATTAAGGGTTTTATAGGTGGTTTCAAGACGTTTAGAACGGGGAAAAATCTGATGCTATTTTCCTTATCTCCCTCTAATAGCCCATTTAGGACCATCGGATAGAATGTTGTTCTTATGCAGTTACACGCTTAGATTCATTGGACATCTTATTATTTTAAAACCTGCTAACCTA
>JABUQX010002474.1:0-22500 GCA_015478945.1 Trachelipus rathkii | reverse complement strand
GTTGAGGGAAAGGATCTGGAGTTATTAATTAATAAGGATTTAAAGTTTGCGAAAAAACAATGTGCTTTGAAGCTGTCGGTTTAATCTTTTTTAAAAAAAGCAAAATAAAGCTCTAGGATTTTATTGCCAGAAACTTCGAATATAATATCTAAAAATATAAATACTTAGCCTCTTTATAAAAACATTAGTTAGACCTCATTTGGAATACGCAGTGCAGTTTTGGAGCCCATACCTCAAAAAAGACATAGGAAAAAAGAAAAAAAATAGAAAGAATCAAGAAGGGCAACCAAATATTAATCCCTCTGAATTTTGAGGAGGTAAACCTATTGAAGGCAACGGCACTACGTGAATTAGGATATATCCATTCCTTTTTAGAGCACAAAAAAGGGAAAAAGGATTGGGTGAAAGAGGGGGGGGGGGAAAAATTAATTAGAAGTTTTCAAAATACTAAAATAAATTTGGAACCAATGTCGATTATAATTAAAATAACTTCAGAAATGATTTTTTTAATGACTTCACTTCTTAAAAGAATGGGCTAAACTTTTGTCATAAACGATTTCAAACAAAAATAGCAAGAATTTCTTCACTTACGATGTTATTGAGAAGTGGAATAGTCTTCTTTCTTTTGAAATAGTGAACAGCGCTATGGGGGGCAACATCATTTATCAAGAAAGTTAGCGAATCCTTTGAGAAATTGCTTTGTGAACTCTCAACTCATACCGAATCTTCCTTTATTTTAAAACGATAAATGCAATAAGGTGAAAAAAAACGAACTATTGAGATCATTTGATAAATGTGATAAAAGACATCTTAAAAGAATTACGGGCGCCGAACTTATAGTTGCAACTAGTTTTTTAATGTTTACCCCTTAGAGAGTAAATTTACCGCAAATGTTTTACCGCCGCTTTTCTAGCGCTCTAAGTCGGTGCGTCGCATTTTGAATCACACTAAATACTCTTATATACGGTTACTATAACTGCTTTGATGTTCGCCGCTTAGAGGTTTATTTCCAACGTTTCTAAAGCCGGTGAACATCATCGACACATTAATTTCATATATTTATGTAGTAACAATGTTTTGATGCACTTAAGAGGGTTATTTCTTCTTTAAACGTTCAAGCCGGTGACCATCGATTCACACTCTATCCTTAATTTTTGTTTTATAATAACCAGTTGATTATCCACCACTTAGAGGGTCTATTTCATTAACATTTCTAAGCCAGTGACATCAATCGATTCACACCTACAATAATATTTGTTGGTTCTTATTAATAAACAGTTTGGGGTTCACCGTTTGGAGGGTTAATTATAACGTTCTAAGGCGGTGACCTCATCTTCCCTCAAACTAGCCTTGATAGTAGAATGTTAAAGTCTTTGCTAGTCGGTGTTCTGTAGTTCGGTAGTTCTGTAGTTCTTCTTCTAGTAAATTTTATGATAATACTTTAAAGCCATCATAAAAAACAAAAAATCTCTTCTTCTCTCTTTTCATTCTCTTCTTCTTCTCTTCTTCTTCTTCAGCAATAATCTCTTCTTTTCAATATTATTATTATTATTATTATTATTATTATTATTATTATTATTATTATTATTATTATTATTATTATTATTATTATTATTATTAATTTATTTATTATATTCATCATTCATTACTATTAATTAAATTTTATTATTATTATTATTATTTTTATTATTATTATTATGTATTGATTATTATTATTATTATTATTGCTATTATTATTATTATTATTATTATTATTATTATTATTATTATTATTATTATTATTATTATTATTATTATTATTATTATTATTATTATTATTATTATTATTATTATTATTATTATTTTATTATTATTATTATTATTATTATTATTATTATTATTATTATTATTATTATTATTATTATTATTATTATTATTATTATTATTATTATTATTATTATTATTATTATTATTATTATTATTATTATTATTATTATTATTATTATTATTACTAAATTATTATATTATATTATTATTTTATTGATTATTATATTATTCATTATTATTATATATATCTATTAATTATTATATTATTATTATATTATTATTATTATTATTAAATTTTAGTAGCATTATTATTATTATTTTTAATTATTATTATTATTATTATTATTATTATTATTATTATTATTATTATTATTATTATTATTATTATTATTAGAGCTAAATTTAAAGATTTATCTTTACAGAAGTAAAGGTGACGAAGTCTTTTGAAACTGTAATCGATAAATTAAGATTATCTGTTCGCTCATGTAAGCTTACAGGTGTCATCTATCTTTAATAGTGACATGTCTTTCGTTATTTATCCAATGACAAGTGATATCGTCAATGTTACTCGTTTGGATAACAATTTTTCTTGTATTTGATTGATTATTAATGTAAATTATTAATAACAATTCTCCGGTTGCCTGGTTTTGCTTACCGCCTGATCAATATTCCTTTGTTTGATATTGTAATTAGTCAAAGGTGTGACACGAAATTAAAGTCTGATTGCAACACTCTCTCACTATCTCCATGTAAATCCATTTTAACTGAAAACTTCACTTCATTAAAAAACATTTATACACTTCTCGATCTTATTCTTGCATCTTTATCGCCTTTTACTTTTCTTCTGTCTGTTTCAGAACGCACCGATTCATAAGAAATAATTTTTATGAGTTAGTGTGGTTAACATATTAAGGATACAGTTGTGACTATATGATTATTATAGTTTTGCATTTTTGGTGTCATTAAAAGGGAATACTTTTCAAGTTGACTTGAGTAGGTGACATTAACATTTCCAAAATTGTGGTAAGAAAATAGACACGACGAAGACTCTTTATTACAGGGTTGGCATTAAAAAAATCCACCCAAAAGAATCCAAAAAAGCCCACCCAATAAAACCCAAGAAGCCCAGTTGCAAGTGTTTTTTTTTTTTTTTTTTTTTTAAATTTTGTGCTATTATTTTCAAAAATTTGAAAGATATTTTAAAAATTACTAATATGAATTAATAATAACTATATTATGTTTCATTATTAGTGAGCCTAGTTGAATTTTATTCAAGATTTTCACTGATATACCTTTTAAATATTTGAAATAAATGAGAATGAAAAAAATAAACTTTTAAAATTTAATATAAAGTACAAATGAATGTATCTTTTTAAATTTTATTGACCAGAAGATTCCAATATTAAAATATTACTAAATACTTTTTTCAGTAAATGAAAACGTAAAAATTCTTTTCTCTTTGGTTATAAATTCACTAGAATATATTTTGAATTTCCATTATTTTATGAATTTATTTAGTATGCAATAAAGTATAAAACTTATTTGTAACATTTGATTGAATTAAGTCAGTGAATGAATCACATTTTCCAATTTTATTTCACATTAGTAACTATCTGTCTGTCTCACCTGTCTTAGATATTTATATATCCTTTCAAATTTTTGAGATTTTTCTGACTCAAGTCTATTTCGAACTTTTGACCAAACAAGACCAAATGTAGAGAAAATTCTTTCAATTGATCCAGAACTGTCAGGGCATGAATATAAGGGTGTCAAAAACTGGCAAAACCCATCTGGTAACTTTTCTTTATCAGTACATTTATTCAATTTAATATCCACGATATTCCACCATTTATCTGGACTTAACTGTGACACCAGTGTTTCTTCGAACATATGAGCTGGGAAAACAGTTTTGAATTTTACCTGTAAGTCATTAGCCCACTAAGGTATTCAAGAAATTTTTTTGCCAGCTAAAGTTCAGCCTCATTTTCATTATGTTCTTCCAAGAGCTGACCTAAATATTGAAATGAAAATAGAGTCTAGATCAAAGATAATATATTACTTATTTGCTTAATTACTTTTCCAAATATTGCTTTTCTAGCAGTTCAAAAACTCTTTTTAGCAAAACTTATGTGAGTGCTATAAGTAGCTCATGTTTGCCTTCTTAGTTTTTAATTTTATCGCAATTTATTCTTATTAACACCCAATGACTTGTCCAAACGATTCAACAGTAAAACCCATAAAGAATCAACAAAGATATGTATTGTCCTGCATGATGGCCATTCTGTAATAAACATCTCAATTTCAGATATGTAAAACATTTATAATATATACAAATGAAACAATAACTAGCGAGGTTAAAATGCCATAGACCTAGTCTTCATTGAAGCCAGGCACCAATAACAACTCAAAATAGCTGGGAAGAACATTTTTCTTTTTCTTTATACAAATAGCTTCAGCTTTTTTAATGCGTTACAATATTTTTATTAAAAATTTCATTACAAAAGTTCCAATATCCTAGTAACATTTCTAGGAGTACTTTCAAGTTCCTATGAAGAATCAAATAATGATATAAATATATATATATATACTATATAAATAGTATATTATATATAATATACTATATATATTATAATATTATATATATATATATATATATACTACATATGATACATACTATCGTATTTTACTTCATATTTATATAGACAATGTATATTATATAATATAACTACATTCAGAAGTGAAATGTTGGCACAAGACCCCAAGAATTAATGTTATAGATAATATATTGCTTAATTACTTTACTTAAGATGGACCTGTCATGCCATTACTATCAATAACCTGTAACAATAGCTAATACCATTTACCTTTACAAGTTTCACCAATTAGGTAATGACATTCCTTCAGTAGTGGGAATTGGACAATGTGTGTTAGCAAATTATATGTTTAATTTGTAAATTTTATACCTAGTTTTTAATTTATTTGTCAAATAATTCAGAAATGACATTGCAAAGAACAAATTCAATTATTGATAATTTTATTTTTTTTCCTCAAAAATAGAAATTTTAAAAAGCCCAAAAATGCCCAATAAAATCCAAAAAAGTAGAATCAAACCCCCCAAAAGTTCAAAAAACCCACTGGGCTGGTGTTTTATGGTCCAACCACGGGCTTTTTCCAACACTGCTTTATTATGGTAGGGGGGCGAGGAGTCTCTTACAAAAACGTAGAATTTTGTTTTAACATTTAATTAAATCTAAATCTTTAATTTAGAGGTGTAATTAAACTTTTTCACGTCTTTGATTGTACGTCTTATTATTACAAATGTATAACGGAGGCTGAACTTAACGTTTTTTAATACAATGTCTTGAGGGTCATTTCTTGTAAATGATACTACAAAAATCATTCAAACAAGCTAATCGATCTTTTTATATTACCAAATTATTAATTCATTCACCGATTTTGACCTTCAAAGAGACAAAAGTCTCTTTCTATTACCGACTAGACAGATTCTTTTTTTTGGGGGGGTGTATTATATATATACCACGGTATCAGTTCTTAGAAAGAAGGGTTGTAGTCTAAAATCCGTGCAAGAAATTGAACACACAGCATATTGCATTTGTTTTGTTTGTTACAACAGGTTACACAGATTAATTTGGGATTCTTCTTGTTAACACCTACACTAAAAAATTAATCCTTTTTTTCTGCATTCATCAGGGTTGGTTTTTAAACATTGTAGACACTAAATTTTAGTCTATTTACACAATCGTTTTACACTTTCACATCTAGCCTAATCCTGTTCATCTGGTTCCTCAGTAGTTTGGCGAGTAAGTTTCACAAGGTTAATTACGTTATCAGCCAAACACACTGGAGGAAGATTAATGCCCTTGAATTCCCTTGTTTTCTGTTGGAATTCTTGTAAGTCCACTGTGGAAGTAACTGCAGGGGAATATTCACGAACATATGATATGTGTTGACAATTTACATCTGCACTCACATTTCAACAACCTTCACATGAATTTATATTATAACATTAAAGTATTATTTAATATGATAAGGAAAATCGACGGAAATATCTTTTTTGGTATATGATTACCAGACAAAGATTTCAGACTAAAGTGATAGACATGTCATGCTTCCTGATATTATGTAGTACACTGATACATGTTGAATATATTTTTAACAATAAAATTTATGCTAATGAATTCTTTTTCATCATCATCTATTCCCAAAAAGGATTTTCATCTTGTCTTGGAGACCAGCATCTTCTTGCTTCTACCCTAAAAACTGCAGTTCTCTAGAAGGTGATGGTTCTTGGAGCATTGGGGTCCAAAGATAGTTGTGGAGTTTTTAAAAGCAATGAAATTCAAGGCGTGCATTACTGATCCTGTTGTCTAAGCTTTTTTAACAAGATGATCTTGTCAATATATCCAAATTCTCATCAATTATCATATTAAATATACAGACTATATTGAAAATCGAACGTTTTTAAATGATAATACAAATATGTATTAAGAAATGTACGTACGTATTTATGTATTTAGTGTTCAAATAAAACAAAAATTAAGGATTAAATTTTGGCTCTAAAGGAACTCTTCTAATTTTAAAAACAAAAGGTTTTAAAGATTTATGAATAGAATATGAAAAAACCACCTTAACAATTACATTAAAAAAAACATTTATACAAGTTAAAAATACGTGAACGTTTTTTCATTGTAAGAGGAGAGAACTTTATTATATAATAAAAAGGAAAATATACCCCTAATTATAGAAAACGGAAATTATCTAAAACCTTTTCTATGATAGAAAAGACTAATAATAAATTACTTATATAATCTATACTTGACACAGTTTGGGATTTTTATGGCATGTTGACTATAAGTTTTATTTATTATAGATTATTCTTTTATAGATTTGAAAAAAAGTTAGTACTAGTTAATTACTGGATAAGAAAGGCTGTTTAATAAAAAGTGAATCAATAAATATGTGAAGGAAAAGTATTATTATTATTAATATTATTATTATTATTATTATTATTATTATTATTATTATTATTATTATTATTATTATTATATTAATTATTTTAATAATTATATTATAATGTTATTTAGAAAACATTTGTTCTCTAGTTAAATAAATTTATAAAACTTAATACTAAACAAAAAGAGATTTGAATGTAATATAACGTATATAATAGAAAAGCGAATTGAAAATAACACAGTATAAGGTACCGAGTCACGCTACACCTCAGAAAGAGTTAAACATTAGTGCTTGATAAAATATTTTAGATTATGCACAATACTCTAGACTTGGACTTTATTTGATTATTCAAAAATTATCATAAACTATTATTATTTGAAAATAATCTTATTATTACGACAAAAACTCAAATATCGAAAAGATTATTATTATTAACATTTATTATTTTATTTATTTATTATTATTTTATTGAGGTGTATTATTATTATTATTAGTTTCCTTTTTTTATTATGTTTTCCTGTTATTCATTAATATATTGGTTTTGTTACTCTATTATTATTTATTTTATTATTATTATTATTTTATTATCATTATTATTATTATTTTATTATTATTATTATTATTGAGTTATTTTTTATTATTATTAATATATGATAGCATATTCATTAAAAAATTTCCAAAATAGGCCTATACGCTCGACATTGAAGTGGCCATTATTATGTTGATTAAGCAGGACGTCATAATAAGTGAAGTGACCACAATCTGGGTAAACGTCACTTATATTATTTTAATGATCATTTTAAACTTTCTTATACCAGTCTTATCCTTCCACAAACTGTATTTCCCCTCACCCTCAAATTTAATAATTATATTAATATAATTATTTATATATTATACTCATCCGATCAACACTTATACCCATTTATATTATTTTTTCTATGCTCCTTCACTCAAATTGATCCATTATAGAGTTGTATGAGTATATAGTGATAGCAGTAAATCATTAAGACAATCTGAAAAATTATAGATTTATATACTTAAGTTATTGAAATGTAAAACAATATAAATAAAATAGAAAATAAACTCAGTACTATTACCAACTAGTTCATCATTATCTCTCTCTTACAATAGTAAACCATTATGTTTAATTAGTAAGAAAAATTAATCATTTTCTATTAATAGCTACTCTTTTTCTGTTTATTACTGACAGTACATGAATAAAGTTCAATCCCCTCATACATTTTTTACACTATAGGAAATAGACTTTCAACGAGGCATAAAGAGAAAGAGAACACAGAGACCCTCAACCCTAGGAAAACTTCAATATTTTCGCGCCTAACATTTCCAATATGATAGTGGGCAATTCCCCAACTCGAGCTGTGGAGGAAAAAAGCTAACGAAAGATGACAGGCTCGTCTAGTGAGCTCGTAAGAGGTTGAAGTCTCTGTTGAGCGTTCCACTACCGTGCTCAAGGGTTGGCGAGAACACTAAACAACCTATAGAACAGGCTTCCGCCTTCCCCCTCCCCACAAAACCCCCACACGAATGACTCTCTATTCTCTATCATTGAGATATATTATTAGGCACGAGACTACTTTAATAATTAGCAAACACGACTACAATGAGTCACAAATATAACATTCACAATAATTTCTACACTCATTCAGAACAGATTAACTCAAATTATCACCTATAAATGGAGAGAACGTAAAATTATCCAGATATATACGAATTATTACTCAAATAATAAAAACCAGCCATTCGTCATTAAATTTTTTAGCATTCCTTATGAGGAACAAGGGACGGCTGAAACACTACGCTCGACACGAGGAACACATTATTGATTATATTATATATTATTATTATATTATTTGCTATTATATAATTATTATATACAATAAAATATTTATTTATACTATATTTATTATTCATTATTTTCCACACAATGACCAAATTAAAATTAACCCTAACCTAATATATATTACTCACTTTTATTTATCTTATATTTATTCATTTCCTCATTATTATTATACTGAGTTTATTATTAATTACCATTATTGCTTTAATTATTATTTCTTCATCTCTACTATCTATACTAGTCTAATCTCTTTCATTTAAATTTATATGATTTCAATATTATTATTATTTTATTAATTTACTTTATTCAATTATTTATTATTATTAATTCATAATTCTTCTCAATACTACAATCTTTTGACCACTTATATAATTGATTCTATGCTTTCTTCTGAAATCATCAATTTCGATGTAATCTTTAATTCTGATTAATTTTACTTAATCATTAATTTATTAATTATTATTAATTATTATTATTATTATTATTATTATTATTATTATTAATTATTATTATTATTATTATTATTATTATTATTATATTATTATTATTGAGTTATTATGTATTATATTATTATTATTTATTATATTTATTACTTTTCTTATTTTTTAGGCTTATGACCACTTTATTAATATTATATAATTACAGGTATAGATATTTATAAAAATATTTAAACTTAGTATAAATACTGTACATCGTTAAGATCCTCACTAAAGCGCATTCATCAATATTACTTATCATTATCATAGTCCCCTTACATTCATCTCATCATATACGACCAATTTATACTAGCTATTCATTATATCCATCGCCACCTATATTCCATCTGCCATTTACTTACTAAACTTATCACTAATCTTATATAAATTCTACTCTATTGAGCTCATTAATTTCCGTTCCCCATCTATTCATTCTAATCACATTATTATTATTTAATTTAACCTATTATTATTATTATTATCTATTCTAAATAATTTTTAATATAACCTTCCAGATACTACTTATGTTATCCAGCTGGCGTTCGAAGACTACGTCATCATGACTGGTTACAATATCTAACATAACTTCACAACCAGCGCGAGTACGACGTCGTCTTCATTGTCCACCACAATCACTACTCTTATCTACATTTACTTTTCAAACCCCTCCTTTACACACACGGCCTACCGAGAATGCGCTTTATATCTCTACCCTAAATGATTCGCTCATTTGCTTTACACATTCTCAGATTCGCCAACTCATCTAAAAGCTAAAATATTTCACTAATCCGCATTTATATTAATTCTTAATGGTTAAAGGTATATTTACTTGCTGCAATTACCCACGATCTTACAGTAATCACTTCATGGACTCCTTCAGTGTCATATTACAATAAATACTGCGTTATTTTCGCTGTTCACACACCCATACTTCTGGTTCAAATTCTCTATTTCATTAAACACGGTCGTATTCTCGAGTATTATTAAACAGAGTAATTCTGAATATACCAGAGCGAGAACATCCCCTTACCTAATGATTACACCATTCTTAGCCCAATTGTGTATGCAATCACTCAGGTACTAAACTATATAGTATATAACTTAATTGAGAACATATCTTCAACCTATTTGGAGGAACAAGCTCCATTTACTTACGATGAACCAGTAGTTAGTTCTCACGGCTTTAACTACCATCTAAAAAATTCTAGCTCATAATCGAAGAACATAACTTTGATTGCCATTTTCAGGAAAGCCTACCACTCCAACACTATATTAGTCAGCTTTACACTAACTTCATTGCTACTTAACACCGTCCATAGACTCATTTTGCCCTACTTATTAATAACAGACTTATCCATGATGAATCCCAACCCATTTGTTTGCAACGAATTTACCATCAAAACCTCAAAATAAAACAAAGATTCCTATCTTCTCTCTCTGATAAATTTTCTCTATGAAATAATAACATTTATATTCATGGCAAGTGGCCTTCTATCAATCACAGAGAGAGAATTATATGATCCACACATCCTCTCACTTCTAAGCAATACTCCCCTACAAAAGGATTAACTTCATGTAAAAACCGTCACCTTGTTGGTGTCATTCAACACCAATGCAGCGCATCAGCGCTCTTTCAAGTTCACTAATCAGTGTACGCAAGTCGCGTATTTTTGACTATGAAATAAACACCGACATATAATGTTCAGTGATCCCGTACAAAGAACAACGACATACCAAAGAACTAAATACCCATCTCAGATAACAGCTACACGATATTTCTACAGGGTTCCCAATTTGTCACTGCTCGATCGTCCCTTACCGCTAAAGCTCACATTGATCAGAAAATTAAAAGGTAACTTCATAATATACTATTCACAAACGCGTCTCCTCCAATCCTCGAAACTATACCCTCCATAAACGCTTCAATATACAACTTCTATTCCAGGCCTGAAATTAATATCACAACTAAAACTACATTTCTTAGTTTGTGACTTCTTGCTCAATATCTATCAAATAATTTTCATCTATGACTCTTGCAGAGTGTATACCATTCTTAAATTTACAGTCTTCGTGCGTTCTGTATTTATATCCCAATTTTCCACATACGCTTATATGCTACATCTAACGCTCCAATCACACCGCCGAACAAATGTATATGCTCCTATTCTCTTTCTTGTAAACACCTAAGCATAAATCTGAGTAAGCATAACACGCACCACCACGAATGGTCATAAGATATGCTAAAACAGTTACTTAGATCAGTTTCTTCGACTGTCATCAATTATGCGCCTGAGATGAGATAATTGCGTTGAGTTTACTAAAATTGATATTCAATGATTAATGTTGAACATATATCTATTATTATAAAATAGTTTTGCCTGATGAAGTGCATAACCACATAAACTTCAGAAACAAGCATATAACCACATAAACTGCAGAAACAAGCACATTTCCACTCTCTTCACACACGTCCGAAATCTTACCGAGCTCAGACATATCACACATTTCATCAGTTATACGAGAGAGACAACACGATGTACAGCACTTATTATCATTGTGCTAGCAGGTTCCCACTTTACATACGTATATCATTACTTCACTACTAAAGTGGCGATTGCTATCGGCGTAAAGAACCTTACCCTACTCCAATAGAGGAACTTGCCACTCAATTGCCCAAAATTTTTAGTGTGTAAAAAATAGTCACCAGATAAAATGCCGGCACCCTCAAACTGTTATAATCGTTATCGCTATCATTATACTCTCTTATATCACTATCTTATCAGCGATGCTTCTATAGCTTCGCTATACTTATTTCGCGTCGCGTATTATATATAAATTACGCCCATACCACTATTAACTGTTTGAAGAAAATCTATAAAGTCAAGAATACACTTTGCTTTTAGTACATTCAACGAACCTGAAGACCCAAATCAGCAGCTAATCTCGTGGTTTTTTATATACTGCGCGTATGTCTCTTTAAACTGCTTGCGAGAACTGATTATCATTCGCTCTAATTGCAACACTCGCCGATCGTTTGGGTTAAGATAATGCGGTATTCACACTCTGTCGACTATTCACTTGTGTACAATTTAGCAAGTATACACGTATTTTAACCACGAGATTATCTTTAGTTCTTAGCTCACAAATGCGTAACAATATGAATATTGCATGGTCCAGATTCATGAATTCATTTCAGATCTTTTACATATTTCTTTACCAAAAACACCTCTAAAGGCTAAGAACAGTAGATGGGATATTTTAGCCCCTCATGTGGAAGAAAGCAAATATTTATCACTATAACGTCATTATATTAATCCACGATTGTGTCACTACAACCTCTTTCTAACATCCGTTATATTGTAACCAAACCCATTCTTTCCTTACACCATGTACATAAACCCTTTGTTATCATATCCTGTCATCAACAAATATGACCCCGAAGTTAAACCAATGCACTAAGACTGTTTTTTCATTTTACAACTCAGAACACATACAATGATCGTATAATCCCATTCCTAAACCCCTCACTGATTTAAACAAATAACCTAAGTCCCAAAACAAATATTAACTCAACATCTGGTAATGACGGCCAACAATATCCTTTTTATACACTTGATAAGCCAACTAATGAAAAATAACCGACTAAACTAATTATTTGTTCCAATCAAGAAAACTTAGCTTTTTAGGTAGCGAGTCCTTGATAATCAGGAATCTACTCCTGAGATATATGCAATTTGGGCATCGCAGAATTATCTGGCTCATTACATTAAATATTCCAAACTCACTTAGTGAAAAGTATTATAGAGAATCTAATATGCATGATTGTTGAGTCATCTTGTGGAGTTATACCTTTAAAAACTTACTGAGGATAAAATTGCCTATACTCTGTGAGAAACTCATTTGAGCGTAAACAAATACAAATGCTCAACTTGGCCTTTTAAAAACGTCCCATCGCGAACAGTACATTACTACAAAACCTTTTGGAATACTCTCGCCTCTCATACAGAAAATCATCACCTTCCTACATTCTCATTTTCTCCTTACACCCCAAAAAACACCTGTTTATACCACATCCTTTTTTTTGATCACATATCTAGATATATAAATGATGAGAATACCGAGTATTCTGAGATATAATTATCCATCAACTATCGGAATATACATATAATAATTTTATATTATATCTTGGAATATAGATGAGATATAAATAGATAGATATATAATATATATATATATATATATATATACTTGTTGTTAATTAATATTACTACTAGAAAGAAAGAGGCATCCAGTAAAGTTTTGTATAAAATAAATTTAAAATAGATATTATATAAATTATATTTATATACGTTAAGAGTATATATAAGTTGGGAAGTGAAATAAAAAATATAAATAATTTATTTCAAAACACCCTGGATACAATCTTATGTACATTTATTAATTATCTGTACATATATTCCCCTCATGGCTGTTTCATAATACAAAATAATATTATTCTGACCAGTAGATAGTATGAGATCATTGGCTTGGGTGAGCGAAAAACTGACTTAGTGTTCCATTTACATAAGTGTTCATACAACATCAATAATTCATATATGGTAATCATTTCTGAGGAGAGAGAGCGTATTCTCAAAAAAACAACGAACGTAACAAAATTATAGCATATGAGTTATTTGAGAGAAGAAAGTAATACCTAACAAGATGTGTGATATTTCTCTTGTAACAATAAACGAAAAACATTATAAATTCTGAGAGAAGCCCCCGCTGTTAAAGCCATTTTCACAACCCTTGACAACACCATCTTAATTGTTACCGATAATTAAACCTGATACGCCTTAACCCTCAAACAACACGCTAGCTATCTAAACACTGGAAAAGTAAATGCATGCTCTGTTAAAATATTAACTTGGACCGACGGAAAAATGATTGTGGTCTTCGAGAAAGCTCGAAGCATGCAATTCTCGAATACGCTAGTGTAACTGCATCATAATTTTGGTACTGTAGAGATATGCTTTTATCTTCTATGTAAATATAAAGAACGAATCTAATTTTCCTCCGTGTGATAGTAACGGTTGAAGTATACTTAGCCAGCAAAAAGATACCGTCTTGCTGAGGTATATGTATATGCATTATGAGATACTTACTACGTAATAGAGAGCTCTATTCCATAGAGGACAATAATGAGCAGCATATGGTTTCCGTAACGGTTATTAGGACACTATTCAAGATCTCCTTATTAAAATAAAAATGAGCATCTGGGTGACAGGGTGTTGCAACATCTGTTAACAATGAATTTTAGAGAAATCTTCGAAAGAAATAACTTATTTTTGAACAACTTTAATCATATTCCTCTAATAATTTTCTTTCTAGAGATCTATAGATAATGCCGACGAGCGGCTGTAGAATATAACTGGAAATAGTTTCGCTCATTCTTTAACATTTTACAATATGTCTCTAAGACAATTCTTTAATATATATCACTGATTGTCGCGCAAGATGCGTGCGTGACTCCTCGATTGGTGACCTCTGGGATATTACACTAATAGTCTCTTAGATAAAGGAGCACAAGCCTGTACACAATACTCAGTCAAATGACCCATACATAGGAGTCAAGATTACCACGCATTAAGTAGAATGACTGACTTAATTAATAGCATTTGCTCCATCCCGAGGACGAACGGTCGACTTTGTAAATAATCGAGAGAGAGGATAAATTAATGCGAACTGGTTCACCATAACGATGTGTAGCTGTCAGTTCTCTCCATAAAAGAATACCTTAGTCTAATCCTCTGCACATACAACGTAGACAGGCTGAAGGAGAGAAACGATATGAGAAGAATCAGCTAAGAACAGTTATACATAAATATAACTCACTGGAGAAAATAATCCAGCCATTGCCACAAAGTAACTGAAACCAACTACCATGGCAAGTAGATGGGAGGATCAGTCACTCAAACTACTACTTCACACTTGCATTTACAATATTATGTCCACTTAACTGCTAGTCATCTTTGTCAATCCCTTAGAGATAAGTTATTGGAGTAATTGAGAAAATGATTATTATATTATTAACTTATTTCATTTGTCACTTTTCGAGCTGTCCTCTGCGCACAACAAATAAGATTTGTTATAACAGAGTAATTATAGAATATCGCGCTATAACGATCAGACGACAGTCCGAATTCAAACATTTTGGTCAAGACAGGATAAATTTAGGTTCAATAAAAACCATGTTAGCTATTGAATGTTAGATAATAAATATTAAAAGGCGGACGGAGGCATTACTTAGATAAAAGAAGAGCAATGGCCTATGTAGCCCAAGGCATATTTTGACACACAAAGATAGCAGATGTATATAATATATGAGACAGAGAGTATATGTCCACATTAGGCCTAAGAACTCCATTTTATATGCTCGACTGTACACGTGTACTTAAAACTAAAGTACCCTAGATAATTTCCCAAACACAAAATTGATGCATATAAAACCTTACACATTTTATTCCTTATATCCTAATATTAATTCGATAAATTAGAACTGAAAAGGAACCCATCTCGCTACTGTAGATTCTTTGACGCGTAATCCGACCTAATTAGTTGCGCGAGGCTCTTATACAAGTCCCATAATGGACTTTGCAGCTGATATGTGGGTATGATACAATAGTATTAACATACTATATATGGAATGTGGGAGACTGCAGTAATTCTACATTAAATGGCTCGCACAATCTAACACAGTAGTTATTCATTTCATCCGCAACTCCCTGTATTCAAGAAATTTATGTTAACCACTAGTAGAAAATCCTCATTTTCATATGCAGAACAACTAGAGTAATACTATTGATAAGGCTTGAAGGCGATGGTTATATGAAGAAGGAGGGAACCTTTCAAGAAGTCACCTGTCTAGCTTCTAAATCCAGATATAAGGCACAAGTAAATCAACTAGGTTCTAAACTATTGTGGTCAAATAGCACCAAGAAAATCAAGCGTTCTCCGTATTATAAAACCATTTCAAGAAAAAAATTTTCATGTGAATAATGTTGATCATCACCTTTGATAAAAAGACTCCTTTAAGGCACTCTTGAAAGGATAACTCATATCCTCTCTGGTCGGATATGTCGCGAGTACTCAGGTGACCTTTAATAAATCTTCAATTCTAAAAGATACTCAATTAACTTTACCTTTGCATTGTATATTCAAATATCTCCACTCTCTAAAACTGTTAGTAAGACATAAATAAAAAATGCTGAGTTAACGCTACCATAACTGGCCTGTCACATTTTGTGAGAATCCATCTCTAGCTGGTTGATTTTATAATATTTGTGCTGTATAAATTAGGCACAAGAGAAATATGAGTTGAACGAGAATTTTCCTCAGCTCAAATATGCTGATCGATATCTCACAATAATTGAGCGATAATATAGGTGTGGAAATGACTATTGAAAAAAATTACACTGACGTGGCAATACCGCAAAAAAGTAACATGGCTAAATCAAGAACTCTTGTTAGGAGTTCAATCAAAGATACTAATAAGAGTAAAGCATACTGTCTACTTGAGCAAAGATAACTTGCCGAATGAAAAGATCCCGGATGAACTGGTTCCAACCCTCTAAATTGCTTAGAGAATAGGCTAGTTCATAGGTGTCTAGGAACATGTTAAAACTCCTTCTTCCAAAGTGGATTTACTCTCAGGGTATTTGAAGCGGTCACATATTAAACGGGATACTTGGCTTCGAAAACTATACTCTTCGTGATCCAATCTTCAGGATGACTTCGAGTGTGAAGCCAGCTGTTGTGACACAAATAAAAACTATTGAGAATTTTCTAAAACTTTTCACACCATATATAAAGTGATAGTAAGAGGGCAATATACATGTGTTAAATCTGGCGAGAACCCCCAAGATGACCTGTAGTTAATCTGATATAAAGTAAAATATGAAAAAAAATTCTCCATTCCAATCCCTTAGAAGGTTCATTAATGTATCTTTCTGTTTCTATAGTTTCTAAATTGCAAGAAACTCACGAAAAAATTATTAGTTCTTATTACAAACTTGGTCGAAGTGTTCTCATTAAGATTGTCAACCGTTCATATAACAGCCATATATATTGCAGCTTATGCAGTCACAACCAATTAAATTATTACTCATCATATTGATACCAATCACATGGAATTAATTAACGTGCATCTGAAGAGTCCTCAGGTAACCTTAAAAGGGACTTTACATAGAATTACTACTACTTGGCCTACGTGGCACCTTGCCAAACTTTATCTTTCAAGTAAATCTTTAATCTCTTCAAGCTCAAAAAGAGTAATTAATGTAAAACTTAACACTTTTCACTCCGTAGTTGAGAAAGGGTTTCACCGTATTCTCGCCGATGGACTGTATTGGTGGAAAACTCGATACCTATATCCTATTTTCATGTGAGTATAAGAAACAAACTTCGCATTAAAATGAGCTCAACTTGTTTAGGGAAATAATATAAGATCTGTTTGATCATGTGAAGATAGGTCAGGTGGCATTGTGTCATGTAAACAATGACATCTACTACAATTGGGTTGAGGGAAATTACTCAACTGAAAAAATCAAAAAAATTCGTGAACAGTTGTCAGAAACAAAAGAAAAGAGAGCAATGTCATATGCTTATTGGAGAAACTATGGACTTTAAGACTTAAATACCAGCACAAATAGCTTTTGGACGAAGATGAAGAGTTGTCCATAAGACAGAAGTCCATTACTTGACTGGGAGATGTATTGTGCTTGAGATAGTTTGGTGACAAATTCTTAAGATTAATTATTATTAATACAAAACATTTGAAAATTTTTATTTTTCATATATGAATGTATTTTAAATGGTCTTAATATTGACATTTAGATACACTGCAATATTAATAGAGAGAGATTGTGAGTATTTTTGTAATGTGACTGAAGTTTGCCTGATGGTTTTTTTGTTACATCTTTGTTGATCTCATGTGGATTTTTAGAGATTACTTAATACCTTCAAGAAGAGTCAAAAGTTGAGACATTTATCTGCAAGGCTTTGGGTGGAGGCAGAGCTTAAAAGAAAATGGTTTTCCAAATATAATTTTTCATATAATTTTTCTGATTATTACATTAGGTTAGGTGATCAGTAGTCAGGAAAAGGGAAGTAGTATGGACATTGAGGGTGAAATATGATAAAGTGATATGTATAGTGATGATGTTTTTTAGAGGATAAAATATATAGGTTTTTTGGATTTGTTTAGTAAAGATGTAAATTTCTGACCTACCATAACTCTTTTTATATTTTAGCAGTTACAAGAGACAAGTTCACTTGATAAGTTAAATATGTATTATATTTTATAATATATATATAATATAGTATATATATATATGCTGAACTTATTCATTTATATATATAGAAGTACCCAGTATATAAACTATTGTCTATAAAAAAAATAAGGTTAAAGTTACTGAGACTGATATCCGAAATAAATGAAATAGGATAAGAGAAGGATAGGTACGGAAATATAGAAGCTGCTTAATTATAAAGGATAAAGATATAGGAGTATATATGTGATTGGATACTATATCTTTATACGACATATAATGTTGCTTCATTTTTTACGCTTTATTATAATAAACAATATTTCACTAAACTTTGTTAATGACTCCATCTGAGGGGGGAGGGTAACTATATGATTTTTTTTCTGAAGTTTGATTTGGAGTTTCTTACACTTACACAGATTATACTCACTTTGCAATAACTATAGAAGTTTTTTTTTTGAAAATATAGGGAAAAATTTTAATCTTTAAATAAATTATTACTATAATATCTTTACATAAAAACATTATGTTCTAAATTATTTAATTAGTGAATAGTATTAATTAAGAGTTTTTATATTAATTTTAGAAAATTAGTTTTGAATTTAGTAAGATTTAGTTGTAACATAAACGTGAAATAGCAATAGATATAAAATATATTATTTTTTTCGGTAAATAAATATGGAGCGTGTTCACAAAAAATAAAGATAAATAGTAAGACTTCTTAATTTTATTTAACCCAAATCTCGCAACCCTCCAGAATGGATGATGCATAAGGCTTAATCTTTTCTCTGCTTTTTGTTTTATTATAATTATTGTTCATTACAATTGACATGTTGTGCCTCGTGTAATGGGCTTCTTTAACATAGGCGGACCCCAACTACGCCCCTTAACGGAATTTTTATGTATAAAGTTAGGGTGACATTTTTTACAAGAATGGAGACTTTTTAATGGTATAATTTAAACTAATGGACATATAATTATTATACAAAAGATATTAATAATAATAATTATTTATTTATGCAAATAATTGATGATTATACAAATCATCATTAGTATTTATGTTATGTCTTGTTGCATTTATTTATTAAAGATGTATTATGATTTAATATATATATATATATAAAAATGTTTCTATAGGGTAGGATTTACCTTGAGGAAGATCGGGCAGAAATTACATAGATTATTCTCAAACAAGTGAAGTAAAAAGGTATAACCAGAAACAAGTGTTTACCTAATTTTTCCATAACTAAAAATAATGATATATTATTATATAAGGTGAATAGTCTAAATGATATACGAATGAAACTAAAGTCAAAAATGAAAGTAAGTAAAATAAATAAAAAAAGAGAATTAGAAGTAAAAAAAGAATAAAAAGAAGATGAAAAATTTAAATTGAAAAATAGTGAATAATAAATAATAAAATTAAAGCTTAAAATAAAGGATGTAAAAATACTAGATAGAGAGATTCTTACTCTAATAAGCATAAATTCACAAATACTGAATTAAAAATTAATATTAATCATTTATAGAATATAAAGTAAACATATTTATTAGATATATTTAAATATATAATTATAAGAAAATAATGAGTGAAAAAATATAGAAATGAAGTGCATCTTATTGGTACTCTATAAAGTTAAAAAGATATACCATTTACATACGAATATTTTTTCACAAAAGTCCATGTTATAATTTTCGGACCATCTGTGTGATAAAAAATTACCCGATTTATGGAATTATTAAAAATGGAAAAATGTGAGTTGTTAGTTGTAAGTAAATGTATAATTATTTCCAATTGCCAAAAAATAAAAAACATTCATTATTGATCTGGGCTAGCGAAATTTAAACTGCTTTGAATTTAGCAAAATATTATTTTTAAAAGTAGCGACTGCCAAAATATATTTTAAAATTCATTATTTAGGTTTTTAATATATTATCGTGGCCTTAATTCTTTTTTTTCTTTTTTTTTAAGGGGAAGCAGATGAGAGCTAAATATTTGTTTTATTAAAAAAATTATTGAACTGAGGATACTTTATGCCTTACAAGAAAAACGTCATAAATTAAGTACGAATGAATTGTGATATTCGAATGTTCATATCAGGAAAAATTAATATCATTCCGACTAAAAATTACATTCCACAAATATATCTTATTTTACTGAATTAAGCGCCTAACAAATTTAAAGATAAAAATATATAGTATTATGAAGTATTGAATAAGGTATTACACTGTAAAATAGAAAATTCTACAGTTTGATATAAGAAGAAAAAAATTAATGAAAATGATACATAAATATTTTACATAAAATACCCAAATTGAGATATGCAAAAGAATACGGCTATAAAATATCATTCTATATAATAAAGAGTATAACCCTACCGCCTACTAAAATACATACACAACACCACTATATTCTTTAGAACTGGCCTTAGTGACTAGGAATGTTACATTATAAGTCAGTGATTAACAAGTCTATTTTAACTGTTTCTACACTAATTGACGATACTTCCTAAAATTTTCTCTATTAACCCGTAGAATCATTCAAAAGTACGAAAAAAGAAGCAAGAGAAGAAAAATGATATTGCGAGAATCGCATATACAAAACATCACCACACCACTTAAGTGTAACTATACTAGACGGTCTTCGATTATAAATGAGATGTATGTGAATAAGCCGTATTCATTATCGGTGAGTAGTTTAATCATAAAACGAGCACACTTATTAATAGACGGATCGAATGAAGCTTATCTATATATGAACATAGTAGCTACATTTATCAAATGTAGATAAGTATAAATACGTCTTGGTAATAATAAATGTGCCGTTTACATGCCCTTCCTCATCCATGAGAAGAAATATTGACAGCGTGTTATTGAGTGTTCTCACAATATGTTTCAAAGATACTTCATCTCATAATCCTCCTGGGAAGCCGAAGTGTAAACTTTAAATATGAACTACTTGAACACTTTTCAACGCCGTAAACAGAGACATTTTCCTTCTACCACCACACACACACACACACACACACACAACAGCTACGATTGTGCTATGACCTCACACCCGATCCGTTGCGCGGCTGGGAAGATGTTAGGCTGTTGTTAACGGGTCAGCGTCCCAATGGAGTACACTGTCTATCCGAGTTGTTTATGTGCGATTTACTCTCTAACCCCAGCAACTCTGCTTTCTAACTAATGCTCAGCCAAAGAAACGTGCTACCGGTGATACACTCAGTTTATTTTATAATTGTATCTGTATATAACTGATTTTATCTGGTGATTAAATTTATTTGTTCCTATCTTCAAAAAACCTTTCCTAATTGAAGGAGTTTATAATATATATCTATAACTTATATTACTCTCATTAAATTTTCATACTTTCTAATATGATATATAATTGATGGAATACTATTAACTTTCTAAAATCATGGTTAAAATATAGAACTTTCACATATATATAATATTGGATTATATATATATATATATAAATATATAGCTAGACGTCATCGCTATATTATTTAGTATTAGATTAACACTAGTAGATAAAGGTTTATTTAAAGTACTAAATATGGTAAAGTGATGGTAATTATAGTCATACCTCACCTATACTTAAATTGATTTCCGGGATATAAGTTTTCATACCGCGCTTATATATATATATATAAATTCCCGGGTGATATATATATATATTAGTCCCCAATATTTCATGGTAATAGTTGAGTAGTTTGAACAGAGGTTGCTGACCGCCGACCGACCGTCAAATCGGATTATTTTTTTGGGCCGGATAAGCATCCCACGTTTTCCCTCATCTTTTCTGTACGTTTAGAGGAAAACCCATGGTCAAACTGCCGGCTGCACTAGCTCGCTTCTTCGCTCGGAATAACTCCGTGAACGTAGTGAATCCGTCGCACACTCTGTGTGAAAAAGTACCGTCCTTACACGCAGTGTCTTGCCAACCTCTCTCATATATTTAAAAATTTAATAAGCCAACGGGCTAAAGATAGAAAAAAAAAAATAAATAAAACACAAAAAGGTAATTGTTACCCAGGAGGCGATAGTTTGTCACCCCACTTTTCAAACAATT
>JABUQX010002473.1:25000-28205 GCA_015478945.1 Trachelipus rathkii | reverse complement strand
GTTATTATTATTATTACATATATATATTATTATATTATTATTATTATAATTGTGATATATATTATATGTTATTATTGGTTATTATTATATATATATATATATATATATATATATATATATATTATATTAAATATATACATACATATATATATAATATAGTAACATATATAAAAATATATATATATATATATATATATATATATATATATTATTATTATATATATATTATTAATATACATATATATATATATATATATTTATATTTATATATTATTATATATTACACCGATCATGAGGTGATGAATGTATTTTGAAATTGTATAATAGTTTATTTTTACACAATGTGATTAAGTGTTTGGTTAACGTTAATAAAGGAGAAACGTATTTAGATTTATGATATCTTCTTTTCATCATTGAATTTTTTTCTCCTTACCTCCCTTTTTTTAGATTAATCAGTTAATCTCATCTTTGTATAATTGTTGTTCTTTATTTTTTAATTAGTTAATTTTCATTAGTTATCAGTTTAATCTATATGCTTGTTACGTTTGGAAGTTTTTCTTTGTTCTTCATTTTCATTTGAAAAATTTTGGAACAACTTCAGTTTTAATTTAATTTACTAGTATATATATATAGATAGTAGTAGGGAGAAAGAGTTTAAGCCACAGAACAGTAGCATATATATATGTTGGTTAGTTATATATATATATATATATATATATATATATATATATATATATATATATATATATATATATATATATATATATATATATATATATATATATATTTATATCTATAAAGTATATATATTTATATATTATATATATATATATATTATTAAAAAAGATATATATATATATATAAGGGTATCTGTTATATATATATATAAAGAGAGTAGTGTAAAATTATGGTAAAGATAGTATATATATATATATATATATGTTATATATATATATATATATATATACAGCAGCATGTTGAAATATTACAAGTTATATATATATATATATATATATAAATATATATTGCCTCTCCCTCTACTCTCCTATGAGAAGCGGGCAGCCCCTGGAAAGTCCGTCTCACGAACCGGCCCGACCCAAAGGTCCGCCCGTGAAGTAATGCATTTGTATCTGACGTTGCTGAAAGTTAGCCAGTTAAGCAGAAAGTATCCTGTGTCGTCCGGAGTTGTGGATTGACATCTTTGGCAGTTGATGATAAGGTGTATTGTTTCTTAATCCGTATTACTGAAGAAGGGGTGGGATGGTGACCACAGTGAAGACGGGACAACGTTACAAGAGTTTATCGATTTAAGAATTGTTCTGTAGGGGATATTTCTTGTGGGCGAGTTTGGAGTATTCTGTTCTTTGGGTAGGCTGAGATTGCCCCTTGAGTTATTTGTGTGGATGTTTTATGATGGAAGTGTTTGGAGGTGGGGCAGTAAAATTATTATAAATGTCTCAGCAATATGATGCTGGTGTATTTTTTTCCTTCTTGGTGTGGAGATCTGCTGGAATATTTGATCTTGTGGGTGGTTTTTGACGATGGATTTACTGTACAATTGACATCTAATCCAATCTAGATGGTCTTTTAGGGGAAGAATTTTATTTTCTGTTTGAAGGTAATGACTGAGTGAAGTGGGAAGGCAGCCCGTTATTTTTTTTAGTGCTCTGGTTTGGGTGGTTTCTAGTTCTTCGAGATATAACTGGAGCTCGAGCAAGTAATGCGTAATTTGACATGGAGCAAATGTATTGTCTTTAAATTGCTGGGGAAAGATTCTTTCTGTTTTCCGGTTCGTGCCGCCTGTCAGTGATTTTCATACTTTATCATTGTGCATAGTAGCTCTTAATGTGATATTGGTAATATGTGGGGATGAATGTCATGTGGGTGTCAAAGGTTAAAACTATAATGATGGGTTTTCTATTTAGCGGAAGTCTATTTTTATTATGGTAAATTGTTGGGTGGATCTTTGGTTATCTTCTGTCTGGAGTGAGTAAGTACTGCATTTGTGAATTTTTGTGGTGATGCAATATTTTGTTTGTTGTTAACCACTGTTTAAAATCATTTAAGTATTGTAGTTCATGAGCTTTGTTATTTATGGATGAACTTTGGGCAGTGATTGTTAAGTCATAGGCATAACTGATGATTTTTATGGAGGGGATTGTAGGATTAGAAAAACCGTATGTATAGTATATATATATATATATATATATAAATATATATAATATTATATATATATATATATATATATATATATATATATTATTGTTATATATATATATATATATATATTATTATATATATACAAATATATATTTATATAAGTGTTTAGATATAAAAATAAATATATATATATATATATATATATATATATATATATATATATATATATATATATATATATATATATATATATATATAAATATATATAATATTTATATTTATAGTATTGGAATTAAATGATAATTTACAATAAGCTGCAATTTTCAATGATTTTATATTTTTTAATTTTAATTGTAAAATTTTGACAATTAAGAAAACTTTAAAACTTCAGACAGAGAGAGAGAGAGAGAGAGAGAGAGAGAGAGAGAGAGAGAGAGAGAGAGAGAGAGAGAGAGAGAGAGAGAGAGAGAGAGAGAGAGAGAGAGAGAGAGAGAGAGAGAGAGAGAGAGAGAGAGAGAGAGAGAGAGAGAGAGAGAGAGAGAGAGAGAGAGAGAATGTGACACTTGAGAATTACTTATAAGCATAGCCTATACCCAAAATATTTACACCAGACCTCTCTGTAAGAAAGGAAAATATAAATAGCAACCATAAGCAAACAAAAAAATAAATACAAAAAAATAAAATATAACTCATAACAACATTAATTGGTATCGGTACTTGGGTCTACTATAACTCTTTGAAAAAGATTTTTAACCATGAAAATCCTTGTCCAAACGTTCCACAAATACCTGTAGTAATTTATATATAGAGAGGAGAGAGTAAGATATAAGATATATATATATAGGTAGTATATATATATATATATATATATATATAGCAGAAAGATAATTATTCATCATACAAATACATATATATTGGGCGTCTCAAAAAAAATATTCCGTACAGAGTGATAGATATGTTATTGACCTATAGATACGGAATGCGTTGTTAGGAAGATATACATGGGTTATACATATATAAATAGATGTTATTATATATACATATA
>JABUQX010002473.1:10000-20000 GCA_015478945.1 Trachelipus rathkii | reverse complement strand
TTGGCAACCCTAATTTTTTGGCAACCCTAATTTTTTGGCAACCCTAATTTTTAGCAACCCTTCGAAGAAGGGTTGCGCCAGATGGAGGCGAAGCCTCCATCGTACGTATTGCCCCCCCTATTTTACCCCCGCCTAATTTTTTCGGCCATGGGTCATTTTTTGCCCACGGTAATTTTTGGCTACCCTTTGGTCTTCCATGGGTCAATTTTGGCCCACCCTAATTTTCGACCAACCCTTTGATCTTCCATGGGTCATTTTTTGCCCACGGTAATTTTTGGTCTTCCGTGGGTCAATTTTGGCCCACGGTAATTTTTGGCTACCCTTTGGTCTTCCATGGGTCAATTTTGACCCACCCTAATTTTCGACCAACCCTTTGGTCTTCCATGGGTCAAATTTGACCCACGGTAATTTTTTTGTCCTTCCTTTAGGGACTTAGCCCTTTTTTGATGTCTTAACCTTGTTTGACCATGATATTTCGCCCTTGTCCTTGCCAGATACCATGGGTCAATTTTGACCCACGCTAACTTGATGGCTTTGATGGTTCCCAATCACCGTAATAAGTATCTAGTGATGTTCTATTAGCCTACTAGATAATTCTATGAGTGCCAGCCGTGAGTGCCAGGTGAGTGCCAATGAGTAAGTGCCAATGAGTGCCAATGAGTGCCAAGTGAGTGCCAATGAGTGCCAAGTGAGTGCCACATAGTGCCAAGTGAGTGCCACATAGTGCCAACTGAGTGCCACTTTTTTCAAGCCTTTTCTAGCCTCCCCTGAGCCTAGAATAGCCCTAATATGGGTGTCTACCCCTAGGTTATAAGGTATGAGGAATCGAATGGTGTATATTACAATCTGCTAGAATGCTTCCTACTACGAGTTAGTATTTTTCTAACACTTATAGCATGACAGAATATATATCTAAAGAGTTACACAGTTGAGACAGTGATCGCAAACGTTTCCGAGTCAGAGTCCGCGTCCGCAGGTCAGCCCATCCGCGAAACCGCCGCCGCGTGCGCCCGCAGGCGCAAAATTACCGCGTAACCGCCGCCGCGTGCGCCCGCAGGCGCAATATTTCCGCGTAACCGTCGCCGCGTGCGTCCGCAGACGCAAAATTCCCGCGTGAACGAAAAATATGATATCAATGTAAACTATTCAAAGAATTTCGTTTCAAATATACTATGAGTCATTCATTTTTATTACAATTGACGAAATTTTATTAAAAACATATACTTTACATACCTTAAAGCAGTAAAGCAGTAAAACAATAGAGGTGTTATTACCTAACACCTAGGGGATTAGTATGCCTTTGTTTTACTGCTTTACTGCTTTAACTTTATGCTTTACTGCTTTAACTCATGTTTTACTGCTTTAACTTTCTGCTTTACTGCTTTAACTTTCTGCTTTACTGCTTTAACTTTCTGCTTTACTGCTTTAACTTTCTGCTTTACTGCTTTAACTTTCTGCTTTACTGCTTTAACTCATATACATTACATACCTTAAAGCAGTAAAGCAGTAAAACAATAGAGGTGTTACCTAACACCTAGGGGATTAGTATGCTTTTGTTTTACTGCTTTACTGCTTTAACTTTCTGCTTTACTGCTTTAACTTTCTGCTTTACTGCTTTAACTTTCTGCTTTACTGCTTTAACTCATATATTTATTAACATTATGTTTTCTTTTATATTTTTTATTTTGTTTTATTACTTTTTATTTATTATTTCTATTTTTATTTTTGTTTTAATACTTTTTTATTTTTAATTTGTAATGTAAGAATAAAAACACACACAGAGTTTCTGTTATATAAACATTTTATTTTAATAAAATTGTACGAAATTTTATTAAAACCTTTTTATATATACGAGTTTTAGGGGTAGTAAAATCGCGTTTTTCATTTTAAAGCATTTATTACATAATCAGAAACTATAAAATCATTGACATACAAATTTTTAGCATCAAATATATTTACAAGCTTATTAAAACATACATTATTTAAAAAACATATAATGAAATAAATACAATAGACTCCACATAAATTGGAATATAAGGGTTGAACAGGGTAAGACATAGTTTTTACACAGCTTACATTATTATATTTTAAAAATAAGGTAATATAATGATTATTCAATATAAATTTTAAGTTCAAAGAATCAATTATGTGAACAGTATCGTTTTTTGCTCTATAAACGGAAATCCAATGTCCTGTTGAGGTGATGTGACGAGGCAATGTATTGAATATGAGGCAGGTATCCTTCTCCAACTTTTACAGAGTTTATTTCGTTAATAGCAAACACGCCTAAAAAGCGAGGTTCATTTTTAAACACCGATTTTATTTCCGCTTCATTCATCTTTAATAATTCAAAAGTACGTTGCGTACTCTGTCAATTTCAATGAGTTGAGGATGCTCAAGATAGATCACTACAGTGATGGGTGATTGTAGAATCGATCCAAAAGAGAGATTTAGTCCTAGGGTGCCCTTTCTCAAAATGTTTAAATGATAGGCGTTACAAGCTGAAAGGTCTGCAGTAAGATCATAGGCGTATAAATTACTATTCTTTGCGTATTCTTCAAGATTTAAACCTGTCCCGCTATCATTACATGATACAGTATTGGCTATTAAGTCGTAAAAAGGTCGAGTACAGAGAGATAGGTCTCCGTTGTATAACATTTCATAATCACGTCCGTGAGGCAGTCCATTCACATGTAAACTGATACCCCTAAGTCCGAAAGGTGTGAATTTATAGGGCGACTTTTTATAATTCCCGGAGTAGGCTTCATGCTCCACAATCCCTATTATTACTTTCTGTGGTAAATTTCCGTTCACAATGTTAGGGATATTGATACTCGATAATCCTTGAGTGAAATTAAATATCTTGGTTTCAACTCTCTTAATAGGGTACTTTGCTGTAGTATTCAAAAGCGAATTTTCAATTTCCAAATGACGCTGTGGTGATAATTTCACTTTTCTAACGTAGAGATAAGCCTCCAACAGTTTGAAAACAGGTTCTGGACATACAGCTGTAGCAGTAGGCTTACTTTTTATTTTAAGAGCAAATTTAGGATTTGACCGTGATAAAATGATTCTAGTATCTACAGATGGTAGAATGAGTCTTTCTTGAGAGAAGATATCGCCATTTAATCGACCGTAAAATTCATAAGTATTATTTATGACTCTAGCTGCTTTATCTATATGTGCAGCTTCATCTTTGAAGCTATAAAAACCACATGATTTGAGATGAGATTGTTTAGCATCGTCTGAATAATTTAACAAATGTTCTATATAACTTCTATAAGGATAATTAGCCGCTGATGCACCTAGTGAAGTTCCGTTAAGATAGACTTCAACCTGGGTGAAACATGTATACAGGAAATTTGATTCTGTATATACTATATGGTCATCACCCGTAGGAAGATCTGTACCATCAGGTTTTGTCAATTTCGTTTTTACATATAAAAACACATTAGAGGGGTCTAGGTATTGATCAGAAGTGCCTGGAATATTGAACTCTAGAGGAACATCTGTATTGGTAATTGAATGCAAAGGATTAATACTGATAAAGTTGGACTCGCTAACGCTAATCTGTGTAGGGTTCATGGAGAAGAGATCCAATTCACTCTTACAGCAATCAGGACTAGAAGGATGAAGGAAATGCATCTTGCATGTGCGAGCTCTGGCCGTATAATGAACATTTTCATGAAAAACCTTACTTATATACACAGCTCGTATAAAAGTTATCAGTTAGTAGTTAAATAGCAAATACATCAATACATTTTTTCTTTAGAGGTTTTTTCCGCTTAGTCTTTTTCTTTATGACAATCTTCTTGTTCCCTCGACCTTGTCCTGACATTTTACGTCTTATTTTACGCTTAACATCATCCAACATCTCATCTGAAACATCGGCTATACGTCTTTTTAATGCTGTACGAGGATTATTTCCTGCAGCAATATCTTGAATAGTATGCAAACCTGTTCTTATAGCTTTTTTACCTATATATTCCCCGCCTTTCCTGAGTAAAGGCCTTGCACTTCTCCATAGCTTGGCAAAAAATCCACCAAGACCATTTTGTTCCCCTGAATACCCTTTCTTCGTCCATTATTACAGGAGTATCTTTCTTATACTATCTTTACACTGTGAGAGTATGTTAATGAATGAAAAATATATCTGACTACACCTCTTATATATTCCATTACTGCATCTGTTTCTTTCTAATATGAACTTTGCATAACAATGCACCGTGTGTAAAGGGAAAAGGATTTCCTTCTACATCTTTTATATGCACGCGTACAGAGTCAAAATTTGATCTATTCAGAGGTAGATAATGAACATTAGGGAATGTTATAACTTTACTCTCTTTGGGAAAATATACTACTCTTAATAAAGGAGCTTTAGTATTACCTACATATTGATGTTCAATTATATTTGTATATACATAAGCCATACCTGGATGATTGAGCATCTCGGATGGGGTACATGTATAATGCAGTACTCGATCTGCTTCATCTTTTTGTTCATGTGGAGTCATGCGGTTATTCTCCACAGATAGTATAACCCTCTTCAACATAGTAGGGATATCATGAAGTATATCCAACTCAGCATCACGTCTACGAATATGTTTACGTTGCCATGGTGATCGTTCGAGAAAAAACATGTCCCGGTCTCGTAGGTTTACATTTACTTTTGAACTTAAAGATATTATTACTTTATCTTCATAGGTACGCATTTCAGTTTTGTATACCAAGTCCTTACACATAATACTCATATCAAAGAGAACGTTTAAATGACTAAAAATAGCAGGCACCGATTTAAAATAAGACCGTCGCAGAACAAATTCTTCAATGAAGTATTCTTTTGTAGCAAATGTGGTCGTATTCATCTTTTTGGCAATTGTAGTTCTTTTCAGAAAACGAGTACCTTCCGCTTGTAATATAGTTTCAACACATTCTACACTCCTGTACACAGTCATCCAGAATAGATTGTGAGGCAAATTTTCTATGTCCGTATTTAATATCATTTCACATAATCCTACTTCGTATGCCTCTCTTTCAAGTTGTATAGGATTCATTAGCACAGTTGTAAAATCCGAGAGTTTATTATCAGGATGTAAATCCAAGGAGGCTGAAGAAGGCAGAGTTAAATAAAAGTGATCTACACTCTCCATGATTATAATATCAACTGATTAATGATTCTTAACTTCACTTGCTTTTATATAAGTATTAAACTTAGCAGGATACCCCCTCCATTTCACCAGTACATGTTTATTTTTTCCTCTGCCTCTAGTAGCTAATATTTTTTCAATTTTATATTCATGAGTTACAGGGTTGAACCTTACCTTTTGTATTTCCTGTTTATAAAATCCGCCTTTTATTTTTTCACCATTTAAATCTTCCAGATAATATAACTTTAAACTATCACGACTGAATGGTTGGATATTGTGGACTTTAAAAACTTCCGTAGTCCATCCGGATTCATATCCTTTTCTAAACCTTTCTTCTGTTCGAGAAACTCTTACATAATCGTTTACCTTTATTCCTGAATTATCTTTTATTTTGTTTTCTTTTTCACCCATATGTGCCATACGTCCTCTAGTTTTTGACATCTCTAAAGGAGTTGACTTTATAGTTCTATGGTAAGACCTGTTATAAGAATAAGCCAGATCGTCCAGTATATCAATATATTTAAAAGTATTCATTTTAGTAAAATATCTATGCATGCGTTCTTTAATAGTACGTTGGACTCTTTCAACTATTGCCGCTTTGTTTACGGAAAATGTATTGTAATAGCTTATACCATACTCCCAGAGCATCTCCTGAAACTCTCGCCCCTTGAATTCCATTCCTGAATCTGTCCAAAATGATTTAGGTGTTCTCCGCTCGTCCTCTATAATTTCAAGTACAGCATCGGCAACTGTAGCTGATCTTTTATCTTTTATTGGTTTCAACCACAAGTATCTAGAGTATACGTCAATTGTAAAAAGTATATATTGAAAACCTTCATTATAAGAGCTGTATTTAATCATTTCCGATAAATCTAACTGCCATATGCTATCGAGCTGCGGAGATATGGTTTTCCGTGTAGGAAATTTTTTTCTTACAGGTTTATGTAGAGTAAATGCCTCTTCACCCTCCAAATATGCTTTTAACTCTTTTTTCTCAATATTAGGATACCTTAAAGCAAACCTAGTGAAACCCCCAAAACTATTTGGCTCCCTCAGATTGAAGTAATACTTATCAACTACCTCCTTCGCCTCCATGTTGTCTACTGACACACGTGTAAGCGTTATATATATATATATATATATATATATATATATATATATATATATATATATATATATATATATATATATAATATATATATTATATATATATATATATATATATATATCTCTCTCGCCCCCTGTATTCTACAGACACACGTGTAAGCGTTATATATATATATATATATATATATATATATTTGTCACAAAAATGTGATATTAGGTCACAAGGGAAAAAGAAAGAGAAAAAGATTTAAAATAACATTTATTTATACACAAACATTACAACTAAATATATATGATAATACATAATTACGATTTAATCCAACTAGACCTATTATAAGGTGTTTTTCTTAGTCGGCCTCTGGTAACACGTTTAAATTTATCTGACGCGTAAGAAGTGCCTGATGGACTTGAATCAGGTCTAGGTGTCATGGGGATATTATCTAAGTCTGCTAATCGGCTTGTATTTAAGATTAAAGTTCTGGGGAAATTAATAGTCTGAAGTTCTTGTTTGATATCATTCCATCCTTTTACAGGTCCTTTCTTCCAGTTACGTGAGAGATCAGCTATCAAATCCACAATATTTGATCCTTTAACTATTTCATCATCAATTACGATCTGTCCTGCTTCATTCAAAGTTAATTGGTCTTTTAAAATATTATATAAAGCTATTCCTGATTTACGCACTCTATTAGGTAAGCTCTCCTCTAGGATATTTTTAAATTTATCTTCATTTTTCACTTCAAGTTTTACTTCATTAGGTATATCTACATCATCGGTTACCGGGATACGTAGGGATGGATGTAGGTGCAAGTCTTTAAGATCTATCAATTTTTGTATGGCATCCTGGTATAAGATGCGTTTCTCATGGATGTTAATGTCTGAATTTAATATCCTGTACACTTCTTTCTCATATTTGGTTATCTGTTCAACTTTAGGATCATATAAGCTAGGAGGTAGAGGCTGCTGGAAAGATAATGAGTCGTTCACAATATAAGGATTCTGTTGGTGCAACTGTTGCTGCTGATGTGAAAGAGGTTGTAATGTCAATGCATTGGGCTGTAATATCTGCGTGTATGGGGGTTGTGAATGATGAAACTGTGATTGTGGATTTTGCGCAGTGTGCGGCAATAACTGTCCATATTGAGGTTGTGAATGATGAATCTGAGGAACTGAATTCTGTACAGATGCTGTATTATTATACTTCATTTTCTCATACTCATTATATGGAAGTACAGCAACCTTCTTCATTATGGGGACAACCACTTAGTTATCAGGGGAGCTATAACGGAGAAGAGTAATGGCAGGAATACTCCTCCCCCTCTCTGTAGTAACTTCTTTTTATTTTTCAAATTTTTTATGTTGAGGGAGAGTTTTTTAATGATGCTTCTATAACGACGTAGCTTTACCTTCTGAGGCCTGTTTAAAGGAACATTTCCTTTTATAAGATTTAAACAGACTTCACATACACACTGGATGAATTTCTCATCCTCCCTAATTAGTTTACGTTTTTCAGATGGTTTCAGTTTTTTAAATTTTTTTATAAGAGGTAAATACTTTGCAACTAGAGCACTCATTATTCAGGTATGTATACAGTTTCTATCTCATAGGGGAGAATGTGGGTACGGAGCAGCACTCTGTGCGTGTTTTTGGGGTGAAGTTCACACATCAAATAACCGTGGGGGATTGAAGTAACCTCTTTATATACTTTTAAGAACTCTTTCCTTTGAAGAGGAAACATTTGAGTTGCCAATACATTAATTTGACTCATGTCTCTTCTCTGTCCAAACAACAGTAAATACTGTGTGTTTAAAGAAACACTTCGCATATGCTTGCTTTGATGAAAAATATTCTGCGTTATGAAAAACACAGAGATATTTAGATGGTGAGAATAAACTGTGAACGCTTCTGCTATTTCCAAATTCAATTTGTGCATTAAATCATCTAATACAATAATTTTGTGGCCTTGTATATTGTCCAGCGATCTAATATCGTATATGCCTTCATGAAATTGAATCACATCTTTATATTCTTTAAATTTTTCCTGATAAACATTATAACACCATATTATTTTTACAGGGGTTTGTTCAAATATCTCCATTTCCTTTAAAATATTTAATAATAGAAAGGTTTTACCACATCCTGTCGGCCCAGCTACAAGACATGTAGCCGGACTTCGGAACGTAAATTTCTCCACATCCAATACTCGTCAAGTAGATAATGAATAATGAGTTTAATTAAAGCAGTTTAAAGCAGTAAAATCAAACCTTACAACCCTTTTTTGCTAAGCACACCTCTATTGATTTAACTGTTTTTACTGGTTTTAGGGTTGTAAAAGTATATGTTTTTAATAAAATTCGTACCAATTTTATTAAAAATAAAATGTTTATATAACAGAAACTCTGTGTGTTTTTATTCTTACATTACAAAATAAAAATAAAAAAGTATTAAAACAAAATAAAAATAAAATAATTAAATAAAATAATAATAAAACAAAAAATAAAAAATATAAAAGAAAACATAATGTTAATATAAATATATGAGTTAAAACAGTAAAGCAGAAAGTTAAAGCAGTAAAGCAGAAAGTTAAAGCAGTAAAGCAGAAAACAAAAGCGTACTAATCCCCCTAGGTGTTTAGGTAACACCTCTATTGTTTTACTGCTTTACTGCTTTAAGGTAGTAATGTATGATTGAGTTAAAGCAGTAAAAGCAGAGTTAAAGCAGTTAAAAGCAGTAAAGTTTTAAAGCAGTAAAGGCAGGAAAGTTAAAGCAGTAAAGCAGGAAAGTTAAAGCAGTAAAAGCAGAAGTTAAGCAGTAAAACTATGAGTTAAAGCCAGTAAAGCATAAAGTTAAAGCAGTAAAGGCAGTAAAACAAAGGCATACTAATCCCCTAGGTGTTTAGGTAATAACACCCTCTATTTTTTACTGCTTTACCTGCTTTAAGTTATGAATATATTTTTTTAATTAAAAATTTTTAAATTGTAGTTAAAAATAAATAACTCAGAATATATTTGAAAATAAAATTCTTTGAATAGTTTACATTGATATCATATTTTTCGTTCACGCGGGAAAATTTTGCGTCTGCGGACGCACGCGGCGACGGTTACGCGGAAATATTGCGCCTGCGGGCGCACGCGGCGGCGGTTACGCGGGGATATGGCGCCTGCGGGCGCACGCGGCGGCGGTTTCGCGGATGGGCTGACCTGCGGACGCGGACTCGGACTCGGAAACGTTTGCGATCACTGTCTCAACTGTGTAACTCTTTAGATATATATTCTGTCATGCTATAAGTGTTAGAAAAATACTAACTCGTAGTAGGAAGCATTCTAGCAGATTGTAATATACACCATTCGATTCCTCATACCTTATTACCTAGGGGTAGACACCCATATTAGGGCTATTCTAGGCTCAGGGGAGGCTAGAAAAGGCTTGAAAAAAGTGGCACTCAGTTGGCACTATGTGGCACTCACTTGGCACTATGTGGCACTCACTTGGCACTCATTGGCACTCACTTGGCACTCATTGGCACTCATTGGCACTCACTTGGCACTCACCTGGCACTCACCTGGCACTCATAGAATAATCATAGAACACTAATAGAACATCACTAGATACTTATTACGGTGATTGGGAACCATCAAAGCCATCAAGTTAGCGTGGGTCAAAATTGACCCATGGTATCTGGCAAGGACAAGGGCGAAATATCATGGTCAAACAAGGTTAAGACATCAAAAAAGGGCTAAGTCCCT
>JABUQX010002472.1:47500-48932 GCA_015478945.1 Trachelipus rathkii | reverse complement strand
AGGAGTCGTCTTGAGAATAAAATTAATGCCAAACAATTCCCCCAAAAGGGCCATGCCAGACCAGATGGTCTGCTAACAACACAAATTGATCAGAGTGTTAAGGAGCACTTTGTACGAATGATGCAAGCATTAGAAACCTTTTCCATTGAAGGAAATACCGCAAAAGAAGAGAAAAGCGGCTTTCAGTTGCATTCAGCGTATGTAAAGTCTTCATTCAATCATGGCTATGATATGCAATCGCGAAGTACTCTGCGATGTTAGAGCCAGTTGTAAATGCTCTCCAACCCAAGACCTTGGATATCGTCAAAATCTCGTAGCACATTCAACACATTGTGGAAATGGTTAGGAGCCATCGGAAAGATGAAGAAAAAATCACCGATGAAGTGTTAAAAGAAGCTAATCAAATCGCCGAGCAACTGGGACTTGATCTGAATATACCACGGATTGTTGGTAGGCAGCAGCACCACAGCAACCATCCAGCAACAAATCCCACGGAGTTCTGGAGAAGATCCTTAATAATTCTGTTATCTGAATTCTATAACCTCTTCTTTGGAATTACGGTTTTCTACTGAAAATACACCTGCTTTATGCATTGACACAATCACATCTTTTCCACATGCCTACGGCATAACAATTCGATGAGTTTAGAGGAAAAGACAGCTTCATATGTTTTTACCAATTAGAAGGCCATAGAAGAAGAGCTGGAACTTTGGTACAAATTCTTAGGGGACAAGAAACTGAAGTAGTGAAGAACTAAAAAGATTTTTTGTCTCTTAAGTCTTAAAGGAGACTGAACCTTTCTTTCCGTCGACGAAAAAGTCTTTGATGATACTACTCGCCCAGCCATGCACCACCAGTACAGTAGAGTGCTCTTTCAGTACTTTGCGAAGGATCAAGACTTGGCTACGAAGTACTATGGAAGACGACAGGTTAAACGGGCTGGCTATGATGAGTGTACCACAGGGAAAATTGTGTTTGACAAATTATGATTATTTTATTTCAAAAAGTAGTTGGATAAATTTGCTTGAACCAAGGAAATTATTTTTTTAATAATATCAATTTTGCACTGACTGCTCTATATTGTGAATTGTTTCCATCATTTGCATATTGATTTGATATTCTATTGAATACAATTATTGTTCTTTCATCTCTAATTCATTAATTACCCATACAAATGTTTTCTAGTTTATGTATTCTTTCTTTATATATATATATATATATATATATATATATATATATATATATATATATATATATATATATATATATATATATATATATATATATATATATATATATATATATATATATAATTTGAACATCTCGACAGGAAAACTTTATTCAACGTTTCGGGAAACCAAGCTGTTCCCATCCTCAGGATAATGCACTACAATAAACATAAATAAAAATAATAATACAAGCAGAAGGGAGA
>JABUQX010002472.1:40000-42500 GCA_015478945.1 Trachelipus rathkii | reverse complement strand
GGTGTTTACCTGTAAAAAAAAACATGGTAAATGTACCAAACTTCATTGTGTAAACAAATTTGTAACATTTACCCTTTCCCTTTAAACATTCCCACCTACCCTATCACTAAAGGGTTGTTGAAGGGGTAAGAGATTCTCCAAAGGCAAATGTTCTTGTGCCAAACATACATTAAATATTTACAATTTAAAATAACCGGTAAAAATAAATAATTGTCTATGGTAATTATGAATCATATCCAGTTTTTTTTTTTTTTTTTTTTTTTTTTACAAATAGATAATTTATTTTATTTTCTGCAACATAAATAATTATTATTTTATAAACTTATTAAAATTCTTAAATCCCTGTATCAAAATGGCTGGATACGTGTCTTACTTAATTTTATACAAGAGATAGGCTCCTAAGGACACAATGAGGAGGATGAAGAAAGCAATCACCATTGCAATTATTATTGCAAACTCGCAATTCACTCCTAAAAGTTGGCGGAAGGTTTCAAACACACAGGATGATTCAGGAGGGGATCCATCCCCCGGCTGCTCCCCATCTGGTGTGAGCCATTCTATAGCAGAACTGTTTATGCTAATTCTGTAAAATAATAATAATAAAAATAAAAATAAAAATATTTTACAAAGTCCACCACCTATGTGATCAACAAGAATAATAATATTTTATAAAGTCCACCTATGTGGTCAACAATAATAATAATAATAATAATAATAATAATAATAATAATAATAATAATAATAATAATAATAATAATAATAATAATAATAATAATAATAATAATAATAATAATAATAATAATAATAATAATAATAATAATAAAAATAATAATAATAATAATAATAAAAATAATTATTATAATAATAATAATAATTAATAATAAAATAATAATAATAATAGATAATAAGTAATAATAATAATAATAATGATAATAATAAAAAATAATTATAATAATAGTAATAATAATAATAATAACTAAAATAATAATAATAATAATAAATATATAATAATAATAATAATAATAATAATTAATAATAATATTAATATTAATAATAATATAATAATATAATAAATAATAAAAAAATAATAATAAAATAATAATAATAATTATTAATAATAATAATAATAATAATAATAATAATAATAATAATAATAATAATAATAATAATAATAATAATAATAATAATAATAATAATAATAATAATAATATAAATAATATAATTAAATAATCAATAATAATATAAAAAAAATTGATGATAATAAAAAAAACTATTTAATACGAACAAAATATTACTAGAAATAAAATGATAATTATTATAATAATAATTAAAATAATAATAATAATTATAATTAATAATTATAATAATAATAATAATAGTATAATAATAATATAATAATAATAATAATAATATAATAATAATAATAATAATATAATAATAATAATAATAATAATAATAATAATAATAATAATAATAATAATAATAATAATAATGCTCACGTGCCGCCCAATTTATGCCTATCGTCCGGATAAAAATTCCCGACGATTAAATATGTTCCATTCTGGTGCGTTGCGTTTGACCGGAACTGATTTATGTCTACGATGGTTTTCCGGGACGTGCCTTTTGGAAAGTTTATGTGTCCGGACACACCGAGGAAGTCTGTCTTACGAAGGAGCTGAACGAACCGCCTATATATAATATATATATATATATAATATAATATATATATATTTATACTATAATATATATATAATATATATATATATAATATATAGTATATATATATATATTATATATATATATTATTATATAATATATATATATATTAATATATATATATATATATATATATATTATTATATATATATATATATATATATATATAAATAAGATAAATATATATATATATATATATATATATATATATATATATATTATATCAAATTCAGAGTAAGAAAACAAAGAAACAAACGAATATAATAATAATAATAATAATAATAATAATAATAATAATAATAATAATAATAATAATAATAATAATAATAATAATAATAATAAATAATAATAATAAAATATAATAAGAAATTCCTACATCAGCTTTTGTGCTTAATACAAAGTTTTACTTTTGCCTTCCCAACTCCTAAATATTTTCTTCTGATTTTCATTTAGTTTCCTTAATATTAATCTAGAGAATAATTTGCAAGAAAATAAGAGCATAATTTAATTTAGAGGATCCTGACGGTTTCGTCCGTAAACCTCGGACATCTTCAGAGTTTTGATTCTTACAATAGAATGAATTATTTTAACATAAGATTTAAAAAATTTAAATTACAAATTAGATTTTAGATTTTAGATTTTAGCATTTCATATTATATTTAACTTAAGGGACAATACATTGAACTTTATGTTAATGTCTGGTTTTAGATGTTTTATGAAATAAGCCTCAGCTATTTTCAGTTTTTGGGCTTCACATGAGGAGTGTAAAATTTTAAATGATTTT
>JABUQX010002472.1:22500-25000 GCA_015478945.1 Trachelipus rathkii | reverse complement strand
ATATATATATATATATTATTTTCTAGTTATAATCACAGCTGACGGGCAGAACCCTATTAAAGGAGGGTGTGTAAAACACATTATTAAAGTCACCATCTAACTCAAATTTCACAGATGAGCACAGACGCAGGCTTTAACATGAGGGAGATTAAATTCAGCAGAAACACAAAAGATAGAAGAGAATTCCAAAGGTTAAAGGGGGCTGGAAAGAAGGAAACACTACAGCGAAAATGTCTACACAAAATTCGTGTATAGAAACTACGCTCCTTATGCTACGAGGAAATTGTAAAGGTGGTGTTACACCTGTGATCAGTTCTCTCGAGAACTTGCCACTGTGGTACCTATAGAAAAGAGACAAAGATCCAACATCGCCTTGGAAAGACAGAGGGTCAAGTGAATTGGAAGGTACAGAACAGTTTATAAGCCTTTTGACCTTTGGCTCGACACAGTTAAAACATAGGGTGAAACCAGTCACAAAGATGTGAGAGCAGTACTCCATACAAGGGCGGATGATACCCATATTATAGTTGGAGTAATTGAGGAGACAAAAAAAAAAGTCTCGCAGTCTAAACAGAATTCTCAGCTTCTTTGAGATAATCCTAGCAACTGTTAGGATGCGAGAGGTTTTCAAGACATTTTTTGTTTATGTTAAGACCAGGAACGTTTATATTGTCAACAGGAGAGACGATATAACCATCGAAAGAGACACTAAAGTTATAACGTATCTTAAAGAGGGAGATTTATAGAAGTCGGGTTTCTAAAGAATTGAATTTCAAATGGTTGAGACTGCCCAACCGGGAAATTCTATCCAGAACAGCGAGAAGAGAATCGGAGAGATTAAGACGAGAGCAGATTAGAAATTAGTTGAAGAATGGAGGGTCGAGTCATCGGCATATGAATGGATAAAGTTAGTTGAACAGCTCAGAAGATCGTTAATGAAAAGTCGAAATAGAATAGGAGATAAGACAGATCCCTGAGGAACATCACTTTTGAATGGGAAAGAAGAAGCTGACACATCAACAACAGTCAATATTGATCGACTTGAAAGAAAGCTAGACATATGTAAGCATAGAGGAGAAGGAAAAAGGAAACCCAAAGGAGGGGAACTTGGAAAGCAATGACTCATGCCTTATACGGTCAAATGTCTTAGATATGTCAAGCGCTACCATACATGTATCCAGATAGTCCCTAAGGTCGAAAACCAATAAATCGGTTAGGTAGGAAAGTATATCACCTATAGACCTCGAGCACCAAAACCCGTACTGGTGATCGGAATGAAGGGAATGAGATTTCATATGATCTAAGAAATGAGAGTTGAGAAGGGTTTAAACGATACTAGATAGAATACTAGTGAGAGCTATAGGACGATAGCTAGAAGGATCAGGGCATCTACCTTTCTTAGGGATAGGTTGGATATATGCGAGCATCATAAACTAAGGGAAAGTGCTATTATTGAGGCATAGAGAATGTAGTTGAAAGAGAAATGAGGCCAACTCGGCAGCACAATCCCTTAATACTCGAGGAGGAATGCCACCCGAGCCACTAGCCTTCCAAGCATTCATAGATTTCATGAAGCTTTGCAACCGATCAAATGTAATCACAGGTAAAGGCATGGGACAACTGAAAGGAGAAGGAGGGGGAGGAGGGGGATTACTAAAGTCATCCATGGTTGAATTAGAGAAAAAAGCCAAAGGAGCCTGGCCTTTTCAGTTGGAGTATTAGCAACAGAACAATCAGAGCGAATAAGAGTAGCAAAGGCAGATTTAGAGAAGTTGTTAGAGATGTTTTTGCAAGGAGGCCAGAAAGATTTGTCAGTATATATATATATATATATATATATATATATGTATATATATAATATATAATATATATATATATATAATATATATATATAATATTATATATATGTACTATTATATATATATATATATAGTATATATATTATAATATATATATATACAAGTAATTGCATAAATATTGTTTCAAAGTTAGCTGAAGGATCGCTATAATTAAAAGTAGACAGATTCCAATTACTAGGCTTTATAGTTTATTACTAAAAAAATATTTACTGGCTGCGAACAAGAAACTGTTATCTTGCTAATGCCAGCTCATGGCATTTGAATAGCAGAATAATTCCATTGGAAAACCAAAGAGAAAAGCTCATCTCTTACAGATATATATTATATATATATATATATATATATATATACTATATATATAGTTGATATATATATATTATACTAATATATATTATATATATATATACTAATATATATAATATATAATATATATACTATATATATATATAGATATAAGGCCGTAGCAGTTTAGGGGTATCCGAACCACTCATCCCCGAAATTACTTTAAAGCCGAAAATAAAAATTTTTGAATGACTTGCAGTCTCTAATTTAATAATAATAAAAGAAAATACAATAATTCCAAAGCAATATTTACGCAGTAAATAATAATAGGAAAATAAGGAAACCCTATTTGTTACGTC
>JABUQX010002471.1:15000-20942 GCA_015478945.1 Trachelipus rathkii | reverse complement strand
GTAAAAGGAGGCGTCTGAAAGTAAACGTAGATAAGAGTAAGGTATGGTTGGGTGAGTGAGGACAGTCCTCAGTGAAGTTTATGTTAAGGATGACGGTGAGCAGCTAAAGCAAGTGTCTGAGTTTAAATATTTTAGGTATGTGGTTGGTGCAATGAGCAAGGAACGGACTGATGCAGAGGCCGTAGTAGGAAAGTGCGGCGGGCGGGTGAATGGCCTGCAAGGGAAGGTTGCTGGTGCAGATCATTAAATCGGTATGCGCTCGGAGTGGTGAATGTAAAGGTACTAAGTCTCTGACCGTGGCTGCGCGTTAGTATCTTAACATGGAGGAGAAAATATGTGTACCTGTGTTGATTGTATGTCAGGTGAGACTATGGTCTGGAATAAGAAGCTATAGATTCTAAACAGTGTTCAAATGTGTTTCAGGGTGAGGCGCGCGATAGGACAATCTAAGCGGCACTGCTAGGTGTGAAAAAGAATTAATAAAGTGAGGAATGAACGTATTTAGAGAGTTGTGTGCGTGTGAAGAAAAGGTGCGGATAAATCGAGAGAATAATGAAGATGTTGAGATGGTTTGGTCATCGTGGAAAGTGCGATGAATGAAAGTCGCGTTTGGTAAGCGGATGCTATAGTGGAGAGTGTGCTTGGAACCGACCGGCTGGGGAGACCGAGAGAAAGTGGATTGAGTCGATGAACGAATGTCTGGAAGGAGAGAAAATGGAGTTGGCCAGAGGCGAGATAAAAAAGTGCCCGTGATATGGAGAGAATGGCGGGGTTCTTGTATGGGGGGCATGGTTGTGGCCCACCTGCGGCATGGGCCAGGTGATGAACCCTTACATTGGCACGATTTACCATAGTGAGGGTCGTCCGCGCCGTCGCGTCCCATGATGCTCTAGGGTGGATTCTGTCTGTGACGAGTTCTCACTACTAATGGTACAGAGGTGGCGGTAAGGCTGGGCCTTTCTTTTCGACGTTTTCGACATTTGTTCTCCTACTGCTTTTTCTTTCCGATTGTCTGTAGCCGCACTTACCCCCAAATCTTGGGGAATAAGATGGAAGTGTGAAGAAAGAAAGAATAGAAAGAATATAAACTTGGATTGATGAAGAATTTTGTGAGGCATGGATAAGGAAGGAGATGGATTAAAATATTTATGTGACATTTTTCGTGGCTTAAGTAACGCTAAATCGAAAGAGGGCGTTTCGACAACTACAATATGACCCCGCTTTTGACAAGAAATGTAAACATGATGGAACTATCTGCATGGGATCCTTCAAAGGAACGCGTTCATTACAGGCTTCCTTTAAACGAACTGAGTTGAAAATAGCTGATCGTATAGTAGAGAGGTTGCTAGTAAATTACAAGAACTTAGGCTGCAGAATGTCACTAAAAATACCATTTTATTATCATTCTTGTGTGACATTCTTTCCACCAAATCTCGCGGCAGTAAGCGATGAACAAGCAGTGAAAGATTCACAGCCAAGAATATACAGCAATGGGAAACGTTATCCAGGGCAGCATGGGATGAAGCCAATGGATGAGTGAGTTACTGCTGGTTTCTGAAAAGAGAAGGCACTTCAGAACATAAAAGAAAATATAGTTATGGAAAGTTCAATGTGGCACAAATTCATGGAAAATTTAATGGTAAATATATATCATGTTTTTCCATGTCGGTAATGGCATGTATACATACATGTTTTATTACCCGTGACATCATAATTAATACCAAAAAGCTATTAAAATTAATTATATTTTTATAGTTCAAGTTTAATAATAATAATATATCTTTTGTTTACAGACATACGCATATTTGGAGGTATTATACCTTAACCTTGGAAGCTTGTAACTCAAAAAACTATACGTGATACAAGAATTCTAAAATCATTTTCGGAGGAATACGTATAGTTTCACCTAATTTTATTTCAGTTACGAGAAATTTCCCAAAATTTGGTTGACCTAGTGTTTTATTTAATCAGAATTTAGACAATACCCACGGTGCAAAGAAGTCGTGGTGACTGTAGTTTTTTAACAAATCACCAACTCCTTTGGTGTCCCAATTTTTCATAATAACTTTTGTTGTGTAGACGCTTGCAAAAGCTAGTATTATTGCTCATTAATCCTAGAACTGAGGTAAATCTGAAACTTTGCCAACTCGAAGAGCATCGCATTATGCTAAGGCAGCTAAGCCTAAGAGTCCTGTTTACTGCCTGCTTCCCTTCACCACTGTCATTTTCACACGATACTTCATACGACTGCAGATATCAGACTTATCAGTCCCCATATCAAATTTTAATATGTGGCCGCTGCATCCACGCTGATGCAGCCCTAGTGATAATGAGCTTGACAGCTGTCACAGCACAGTAGGTGACTGGGGTCTGGGGAGTGGTGACTAGTGATTAGTGGACATCCAAAAGTTGGATATTCTTAAAGCCCGCAGTATTTAATTTAGTCACTTCACCTCATCCTCCTTTCATTTACAATCTCGGTATAATTTTAATTTCAATACTTTTTATTATTTCATTTTGGTTAATTCACTTTTTGAGTTTTGTCATTCAGACTCATTCTATATAAATTAAAATCTTACATAATATTTTAATCAATTAATTATAAATATGATATATATATACAAATGTAAAATACAGTTAAACTAGAAAGTAGAAGCCTACCAAACATCTGTCTGCAGGCTACAGGCGGCCGTACATGCTAAATTGTAACGAACAACAATTGATAAAAATATAAGAGAGGTTAGTCTCTGTATTTATAAATCATAATGTGGAATATGTCTCTGCTTAATTTCAAGTATCTTTATATTGAAAAAAATGAAAATACTCAAGCGAAATATCATATTATATTTAGGGCCTCTTTATATTTAAAAATACATAATCGAAAAAAACGAAAAAAACTTGCAAAAAAAACGAAAACAAAAACATTGAAAAAAATTCCGAAAAACAACGGTTTTTTTCCCAACCCTAATTTAGACTTTAGTTGGATGAAATGGGAAAGAATGATGCAGTGTGTGTAGTAGAAAAGGTTCTAAATGATAGGAAGGTGGCTTTACTGCAATTACATACTGTTTAAAGCCCTTAAGTCATTCGAGCTGGGCCTAAAGGGTTTTGCATTTAGGGTTACGTGTTACCCTGTGTTAATGTTTAGTAGTGAAAGTATGGCGTGGAATAAGAGGTTTAGATATAAGGTTCAAAGTGTCAGATGGCCAATCTTAGGGGACGTGTTAGCGATGTGAGCAAGCAATTTATGAGCGAATGAGCGCACTAGGGTGATTTGTGTGGTGTTGAAAAGAAAGGCGAGAATGAGGAGATATGATAACGAGAGCTACCATTGAGCGCTGGTTTGCGTCATATGGAAAGGGATATATGATTAGTTGGTCTTGATTACGCAGGATGTATAGTGGTGAGTGTTCTGGGAATCATTCATCTCGGGATACCAAAAAAAAGCTGGATTGAGTCAGTGAAAGGAATGCCTGAAGGAGAGGCAGTGAGAGTTTTTGGTGTGAGGGGAGAAGAAAGCGGTGCCATTGTACAGGAAGTGATATCCGGTGGTGGTTTTGTGAGAGAGTATGGGTTTGGGCTTTTCCCAGAGGATGAACCCCACAGTGACGAGTCCGTAGGAGTCTTGTGAAACCCTAGGGTGGATTTTTTTGAATGGCTGCGATGAGTTCTCACTTAAGCTTATAAAGAGGGACTTGCGTGGGGACTTGCGTTATGTTCTTCTACTACCTTTCTGCTTCCGGTGTGTATGATAAGCACCTCACCCCAATCTAAGAGTATAGGATCATAGCGATGTACCGATACCAGAAAAGAGGCAGATACCGATTACTCTATCTTTTTTACTGTTTTAAAAAATGTACTACTTTAATTAATATTAATAAATACACTAGTTAAATATAGAATTAGAACATTGTCTACTTTTCTACTTCAACTGAGGAATTTCATTCCATGCTACAACCAATACTTAGTCATTTATTTCATATTTGGTTTGCCGTCACTAGTATATTTATTTATTTAAATTTAAAATAGAATCTTTTAAGGAATAATAAATGCAAATAATAATAAAATAATTTTTTTATGTTGTGTTTTTATTCAAGAATATTATTTCCATTTCCATTTTCTCAGTAAGTATTACACTATTAACAAAGTTCTAGCACTATGCTTTTATGTTTTAATCATAGACTACAAGAAGATTCTTTAACTACGCTACAATATAAAGAATAAACAATAATGAAAGAAGAGACCTCAATTAATCAGCTGGAAAGACAAAATAAAAAAATACGCATCTATTCAAACATGACATAATAGAAATAATATACTCCTTTTTTTATAGATTAAAGATAGCCATATCATTCATTACTCAATATTCAAAAATTTTCAAATTTGTTGATGCAAAAAACATTAAAGCTTTCACTAGCATCTGGCGAGAGCCTGTTTCTCTTTTGGGCGGTGTTTTACATTCGCCACCTACACCTTAATATGACGTCCGCTCTCGCACTTGCTATGAGCGGAAGGGCATGGTTCTGGGTGTTTTTTTTACTTGGAAAAAAGCTTATATGACAAACGTGGGAAAAACTCCCTCTCTCGTGTTTCAGATGGAGGCGTCCCTGTCTTTATTTAATTGCCTTCTACCAAACAGCATCAATCCAGGGTTGCGGTGCTTTTGTGTTCTATTCAACGCCACTTTACTTCTGCCGATGAAGGTGTTCCGGCAGCGGCAGTATTATAAGCGTGTATTTATGTATTTGCTCTCGGATTCCACATGACATTGTGTTACTTGTCTATCCGCAACGACGGTCCAATATTTCTCTGTGATGACCTCCTGGCGCCTATACAGTTGCCGGTGCCAGTGCTGCCAATTTCTTTGGAAAGCTCAACTACAACTAGCTATCTGAGACTATTTCACATATGCGGGCTAACTCCATGGCTTCCATTTTCTCACCCCACCAAAACCCCAGCAAGTACTATTTTAGGAAAAAAGGGCGAGTCGAAGAACCTGTCACCTTCCTCCCACGAACCTATCTTTATATGTTTCACCCATTCCTGTTAACTTCACAAGTCAAATTTCTAGGCCTCATTCTAGATGGCCTCCTAATATACGCACTGCACATTAAACTTCTGAAAACAACTTGTCCATCGCGCGCTTGACCTATTATGTCATCTCGCCTCAAATCTTGGGGTGCTGATGGCCAGTCCCTTTTTACGCTCCTGCATGTGGTCCTAATTCGATTGAAGTTGGACTATGGCTGCTTAGTATATGGTTCAATGCCTCCGAAACCCTACTACACTTGGTAACTATCCCATCCAGAACGAGCTGAGATACCGTATCTCCACTGGATGCCTTCGGATCGTCTCCCTGGGTAAGCCTTGAAGTTGAAGCCAATGTTGATGCCACTCTCTCTTCGAAGATGAGAATACATTCTATGTGTAACCAGTGTATCTTCGTTTTTCAAACCCAATACTGTGTCTTCCCTTGACATCCGATTCTTGCAGGAGGTGCCCTCAGAATTCCCTTAATTTACTGGCCATTTGCAGAAAAAAAACCAAACGCAACCAGATGCTACATCCAAACACTTTTTTCCTTTTAAATTAATTCCCCTTTACAAAAGGTGCTTGCCTTCTCATGTACGATGAAGTGATACACACCTTGGTTTATTCCCCGCTCCCACCATTTGCTTGCTCTAGACCTCTCTCTCCAAATCTAAAGCCTCTCTGCTGCCTTGTTAAAGGCATCTTTCTTGTCTCATTCCACAGTTCTGATGAGTTTACTCCAGTATTTACTGATGCGCTCTAAAACCGGGAACAGTTGTGGGCGCATTCTGCCTGTCTTTCCTCCTGATCGCAACATTTTCTCATAACCCTACCCCCTCATGCATTTCAATTTTTACGGCAGAATTAATGACTAATGATTTCCCACTCTCGAATTTTCGTTAACCAAGACC
>JABUQX010002471.1:0-12500 GCA_015478945.1 Trachelipus rathkii | reverse complement strand
ATAACCTCTAAAAGATTGTGATATTCAGCTGTATCACTTAAATTTACTATAAAGGGAAGCGATGCCGCTGATACTACAGCGAAGGTGGAATGGGAATTCCTCTTCTGTTACCTTATTATTACCAAATTATTATTTGCAGTCAAACTGAAAGCAAACCTTTCTCATCAAAGGCTGATCAGGTTTGAGCTTAAAAGTAGATCTTTAAAAAAATAATGATATAAAAGATATAGTTCTTGCTTTTCGTTAGGTCATACCAGGTTGACGTGAACACTAAGTCATAAATGTCGGACATGTGATAAGACCTCACATGTTAATGGATTGTTGAAGACACAGAAATGGAGTTTCTTTATCTATACCTGTTGAAAACGAGAATCGCGTTTTTTTCTAAATCTTTCTTGACTAATTTTATTATTTGAATTCCATCCAATTTGCGAATGAAATTTAAATAAGCTTAAATTTTGAAAGTGTGGCGAGTGCTAGTGAGAGACATTTTGTTCCGAAAAATAAATCAGAACTTGCAAACAGTCAGTGATTGGTTCATCATTTCAAATGCTATTGAAGCTCTAATATCATATGAGAAAATTGCTAAAAAGCAGAGTTATACAAACGCTCCAATTTAAAATATTCCACTACTGAAATTACTATGAAACGTGCTATCTATATCAGGATGATGGTACAGGTGTTATAAATCATTTTCAAATGCAGATGTTATTGTTTCATATTACATAAATGAAAGAAACCCCCTTTAAGAAGTGAACTGCACGTGGAGTTTGTTTTAAGGGCAAATGACATTTTCTAATTAGCAACCTCTCTAATATACATTGTACAAATCTACGTTTTACACCTCATCTTCCTTGATGGCAGTGGTGAAAGACATTGTTCAGTTGCTTTCAAAGCGTACTAAAGAAATTACTGGTAAACTGGAATCCATTGAAAATTATTTGAGAACCAATAGTGAAGATCAATAAATAATAATAATAATAAAATAATAATAATAATAAAATAATAATAATAATAAAATAATAATAATAATAATAATGATAATGATAATAATAATAATTATAATAGTAATAAATAATAATATAATAATTAATAATAATACAGAAACAGACTTAACCTCTAGTCAGTTTTTAAAAGTGGAAATCTCATATTTACTGATTTTCCAAGCCAGAATACTCTAGCCAATTGCATCAGAACATCGATGGAAAGGAGAAAGAAATCCTAATGGAAAATGAAGGGATGCTGGCCGCTTTTTACATTGATCATAATTAAAGTTGTTTTTTAGGATCTAAACCGCAAACAAACCAAAGCCAAGAATGCAATATAGCTATTAGAATGACAAACGGCCAAGGTTCTACGCGCTCACACAGTCTCAGCGAGGATTATCATCAGGGCAGGAAAGAGAGGGAACTGAAAATATTGCAGCAACATCATTTCCTCCTTGCAGTACTTCTAATGCTAATGAACTTGATTTTGAAAAGTCCTTGATAAACGTGGTACAATGGCGAAACATTTTCGTTTAGAAATTTAAACAGCACCACTTTTCGCTTCTTTTGGTCCATTGAGCAAATTAAAGTAACATGTTTGGGAATCTTTTTCTGAAATTGAAAATTATGATTGTACTTCAAAAATGTAATTTGAAGAAGCAATTGAAAAGTACCTAAGTGAGGTAGGCCAATTTCTTGCCATGCCATCAAATCCAAAGTGCATGGAGCGTTTATATTCAGCTTTAAAAAAATCGTAAAATCAGATTTAAAAGCATGTTTAAAAGGATATTTGATAGAGGTAGTCTTGTTCTTAAGAGCAAATCTTTATAAAATAAGAATATATAATTTTAATGTGGAAAAGAATATACTTAAAAAAATAAAAATAAATTATTTTAGACTATAAAATAATTATCAAACTTATCTAACTAAACTGCATTAGAAACTTCAGCGGTTTAGAAATATTAGAAGTTTCATTTTTTATTTAAATTTAGGTACTCGATAGCAATTTTTTAATTTGATTAATTAATCTTTCTACCACTAATGGTTAATATACAGTATTTGATTTCGCACTGCAAGGATAGATTGATTTAATAAATTTTCTATTGGTCTGTAACTTCTCTATTTGCTATTGATAGAAATTTATAGGTGGACGTTACACGGTTTTATAAAAATCATTGATGAAAAATTAACATTTTAATTTTTTTTTATGAGCCAGAGACAGCTGACCCACAATTTATGGCTTCGAGCTGCATAAGGTTTTTCCACCGGTTTCACATCCCTGCTCTCCCAGCGGTGTCCCCACGAAGGTTTGTGTAGTTTCGCAGGCTTAGTATATGATGAAAAGTGCAGTAGATAATGGTTAATAAAAAGACAGGCAATTTTCTACTTTTAAAATATAACTTGCCATTAATAAAGTTAAAATATTAATTAGAAGTTTTAACCCCTATTCATAAATAAATGGATATTGTGATAGCGATTGATGGTATGGATAATTAGTTTAGGCATTCGTTCCACATCCTGGCGTCTAATCGCGGGAAAAGCCTGTCTCCTTCCAATGCTTACTGAAGTACTTTAAGGTATTAGTATTACAGAATTTTTACGTTGCAGGAATTAAATAGTTTTTCAAATGTTTATTTAAAATGCTTTTACCATTAGTTTTAAAATATATTTAAAAGAGATATATATATATATATATATATATATATATATATATATATATATATATATATATATATATATATATATATATATATATATATATATATAAATATGTCAAAAAAAAAATATAAATATATATAGAGAGAGAGATAGTATGGCATATATATATATATTTCCGGAGTCGATCGCCGACTCTTGTGCGAGGGAGGGACGTTTGGTCTCAATCCCTCCATCAGTCTGAGTTTTATTCTCCTAGGGCAGAATTAAAATCCCAGGCGTGCAGTCTGGGACAGTCGGCTCAAGTTCGATTCCGTAGTGATCCCCTGCGCCACTGAGAAGGGATTAAGCATCGTTGTAAGGATATATATATATATATATATATATATATATATATATATATATATATATATATATATATAGGTATATATATATATATATATATATATATATATATATATATATATATATATATATATATATATATATATATATATATATATAATTTTTTTTCAGAAACTATGGCATAGCATACAAATTATAAGAGACCTCTCTGAGATTATAAAACCTTATATTAGGTGAATTTGAGTGACTGGGAAATATATATGAATTTGAACCATTTTGTTAATTATGAGATGAAGAAATGAAAATAAAAAAAACTCACTCAATAAACTCTTGTGGAATTTTAATACATATAATTAATTGTAAAATGTATAAAATTTACATTGTAGATATTGATCGTCGTAATTTAATAAAGATTTTATTTTATTTTTGGTGTTTTGATACAATACCTTTTAATATGAAAACTTTTATTTGGAGTCTAGCTTCAGTGTATTGGGGGGGGTGCAAAATATTCATCAACATATTTAGACTAGTCAAAACTTACATGTTTAATAAAGAAAGTGACGTCCAAGTATAAGTGCTTGCATTTTACGTTTCAAAGTATTTGCAAGCTTTGAACCTGAACCTAAACTGTTTACTAGATGCAAAACTTTAAATAGCAAAAAGGCTCATAAATAATAACCTGAAACTATAGGTCATGTTTTATTATCTTTAAAAATTTTTAGGTACTTGCAGACATTGCAAAAGTCGTGGAGAGGTTACCGAAGTTGCCATAGAAATATTCGAATTTTCCTCGATCATCTGCAGAGCCTGCTTAATCTTCAAAATTCTCGGAAAAGTTTCCAACTACGAAATAAAAAAAATGCTATAATTAAGATTGTTTTGCGTTATTACTTTTGTGTGGTATAGATTATTTATAAAGGTTTAATTATTTTTTTTCTTCCATGTACAGGACCCAACATGGTTCCTATATAAAGCGACATCTGATTGAATAATCAACACCATGGTGGGTCTTGGTTACACACGATATTTTAAATGTCAAAGAAAATTTGGATGTCGAATTGAATAAAAATGTTATAAATATCCTAATATTACGTAACAAAATAAATATATATGAAGAATATACGGTTCTTGGATAGAGTGGGAGGATTCAGATAAAATATGGGATAACCTTTTAGGTGTTATGGACCATGCAGGAAATAGCGGAAGGGTGTCCAGTTGGACAATCCATGAAGATAGGTTAACAGATTGCGGGGTATGGAAATGCAAAGTTTTGAGGGTCCTAGTATTAGATATAGTGGCTGTGAGTATATTGGTGCCAATACGGGAGGCGTGTTTTATTTCTGCCGGTAGCAAAGACTACCCCCAATAAGTCAGTTCTTATTTTTGGTAGTTTCTGCTGATCATCGTCCAGCACTTCTTGCCAATAAGACCGGAAATCTTAGGAGAGTAGAATAACAATCAGTTGATGAGAGGCAAGTGACCTGTCAGAATAACATCCGAAGGCACCTTCAGAGTCCGGCTCCAAAAAGAAGAGGCGGTTACTGTCCTGGTCTGCAATTAAGAGTACTCCTTACGAGAGGGGGTCCAACATATAGTATGATTTGTTTCTTACAAGAGGGAGCAGCCGAAGAAATTCGTTGTACATCAGATACCATGTGTTTTTAGTGTTGGGGCTTAATCTTCTGAGAGTGCTGTTTAATCTAAATAAAATAAATATGTATGAGCTTGCTCCTGGCTTTAGTTGAATAGAATTTGAGAAAGGGCTTACCAATATAGCCATTAATTTCACCTTAAAAATTGACGCTAAGGAGGGTATGGAAAGTGCTGCCGCCTGCAAAGAGACAGCAGACACCCCACACCGTCCTGTTTTAGCAGTCAGTAAGAAATTGAGAAATAAATTACCAAGGTGCGGAATGAGACAGTGAAATGATGCTCAAGTACAGTGAGGTGACCAGATTTGGAGAGTGTAAGGACCAGGCAAATGGTGGGAGCAGGAATAGCCAAGGTGTATACACCCTCTGTATCAGCAAGAGAACGGCAGCACCTTCTGCAAAGAAGTGGTGTTAGAGGAACGTAAGGATGTGATAAACTGAGGTATCTCGGAATCGTGTCAGCAGAATTCATTAGCTGAAACTGGGAAGATAACTTGCACATGATGTATTCCCTTCAAATATAGGAGCATCACACTGATCCAACTGCCCCACATGTACGAGCAGTGAGGCTCCAGTGGAGACACGGATCGCCTCTGATTTGGATGGGACTAATAGTAGAGTCAGATGCCTGATATTACCATCAGCCATGGTCCAACTTCGATCGGATTAGGGCGGTGGAGACGTAAAAGCGACCTGCGATCAGTCACGAAAATTTTGAGCGAGATGATGTAAAAGGTCCCAAGCTACGCGATGATTCAAGTTTGTTTCAGGAGTTTGTCGCAGTGTATGTTAAGGGTAATCTGCAATGAGTCCTAGAATTCATTTTGTGAAGTCACAGAAATTGTGGGTGAACTGGCAGGCGTTGGGGATTATGGGAGGAAGGGTAGTTCTCCGACCTTTTTTTTTTACTAAATAGTACTGCTGAGGTTTAGGTAGGTGAGAAATGGAAGCGCACTTTCAATTCCATTATGAAATATTCTTGATAGCTAGTTGAAGTTATTTTCAAGAAACGGCAGCCTGCAACTGAAGTATAACAGCAAGGGTCAATAACATAGAGAGAAAATTGGTCTGTCGTTGATAGGAAGTAATTCATGTCATTGAACTGAAATCAAATAATAATCACTTAGAACACTGACCTGAACGCCTTCATCCAGAGTAAAGGGAGTAATAGAACAGAAGAGCACCGAGCCTGGATATGGATCCGTCTGACAGAAGGCATTTAATAAAGAGAGAATTTGTCCTCGGAAACCGAGCGAGTTGAGTTTAAGGAGAACTTCCACGTTGTGTCATAAGTTTTTTCAAGGTCAAAGAAACATCAAGAACCATCCCACTAGTTGAAAGTATGGTTTCCTGATGTCGCATCTAGCTTTAAATAAGTGGATCCATGGTTGAACGGATTTTTTTGCAAACCAAACTGGAAGTTTGAATAAAGCCTGTCGACTCTCCAGAACAGGGGAGAAGGTGACCTGAAACCATTTTCTCCATTATTTTACAAGTATGACAGGTCGTTTGGTTGTCCGCCAACTTCGGATATTTCCCAGATTTAGAAATGGGGATTACAGTGCTGTAGTCCAAAAGATGGAAGAGAGGATTCGAATCCAGATCATTATACAGACCAACACAAGAACCTAGGGGTGAAGAGAAGTTCCAGAGAGGCACAATCAAAAAGACGTGGTTATATGTGAGAGACCCGGATGAAAGAATGTAACGTCTTGAAATGGGAAGGTCTTGGTCTCTAACATGATGCAAAAGCTGTATCTTTAAATAGTGAGGTAAGAAACCAACATTCCTTTACAAATATCATAATACTACGAAAAATTATCTTATTTTTTTGCAAAAATTGCTCAATTTAATGTAATGATATCATAGAGTAATATATAATATTGTATAATTGAAAGTGTAAGAACTATCTATTGATAAATGCTATTTTTCAATCCTGTTTAAAAAGTCGTGCACCATTCGTGCCCAAATCGAATAGCGAAGATTGCGTACGTGAGATAGCCTATAAAATTGTTTATACTGTTGCCTTTGGCATCTTAGTTACTTTTGATGTTGCCATTCTCTTTAAGTATAAATAGAGAGATTTGCTAATTTTATCATTTAATTTATTTTAAACGGTTATATATATATATATATGAGATATATATATATATATATATATATATATATATATATATATATATATATATATATATATATATATATATATATATATATATATATATATATATATATATATATATATATATATATATATATATATATATATATATATATATATATATATAGATATATATATATATATATATATATATATATATATATATATATATATATCTTTCTCTTTCTTTCTTTTTCCCTCTCCCAGGAAGTGACTTTTCATCTGTCACGCAAGCGTCTTTCTCCAGACATTCCTCTGCTGCACTATTCCTCTCCTCTTTAGCACTTATTTGGTAGCGGACATCTTTCCAGAGAGTCCCTCCACTGACTCTGCCTATCCTTCTTTCGGTCTTCCTTATCTTCACCCTCTGGTGCAATCATTCCCATCTCTCTTTTCGGAAGAATGGACTGCTCAATACTCTCCAGATGTCCCCACCATCTCAACCTCCCCACATCCATCTTCAGGTATCATCTTTCTTCGTTCCTATATCTTCCCCACTACTTCATTCTTATTCTGGTTCCTCCTACTTCTTCCAATCATAGTTCTTAATAATTTCATCTCCGCAAGCTAGTTCTACTCTCCTCTTTCTCACAAATATCCATGTTTCCCTGTCTCCTGTACAGCAGCGTTTGAGAGCGTATACTGTTAAAATCACTTTTTTAACCTCTATTCCTATGTTTTTATCTTTCATCATAGGGTATATTCCATAACTAATCCATACTTTTCCATTCTGTCGCGTAATCTCCTCCACTTCCTCCCTTCTGCTAAAACATCCTCCTAGATAATTGCAGGTATTTACCGCCTTCACCTCTCCCCTTCTCTACCACCATCCCCTATCCCCTCCTCATTTCCTCCGGTTATTGCTAATATCTCTATCTTCTGTACGTTCCATCCCCATCCCTGCTTCCTCCAAACCTCCTCCGTAAACAACTCCACCACCCCTCGAATCGCCCTCCTCTTCACTCTAACATGCTAGATCGTCCGTATATGCCATTATGTCCCCTTCAAATTCTCTCAGTCTCTCCTCACTTTTCCTTAGACTACCACAAGTCTAAATATAATATAAGAGGCAGTAGATAAATACCCCCTGTTTCACTCTAGTTTTCACCTCAACCATCCAATTGTCTCTTCACTCCAGCCCTAGCACATTACAACTGCATTTCATATATATACTTTAGCTGCCTCTTTACCCACCCTCACTCCATAATTTTCCATAGCTCTCAGAGTTTTTTCCTTGGCACCGAATCAAATGCCTTTGCAGGTCAGATGAACAATGCCAAAGAATCTCTACATATCTCCAGCATCTCTCCTGAAACTGAGCTCCTTAGTGAATGCAGGTCCGTCTGTCTCTTCCCTCTCTTCTATCTGTACTGTTCTTCTCCGATCTCGGTTTCACCCTCTCTCAGCCTCCCAATATTATTCTTTTCGTATATTTTTCACTAGATGGTCCATCAGTGAAATGCTCCATAATTATTACAGCTTCCTGCATCTCCTTTAACTTTATATATCGGTATTATTATTGTTTTGCCCCACCTTTCCGGCAACTTTCCCCTCTCTCAAACACTTGTTCATCAAACTTATGATTCTTCCTCTCAGCTCCTCTCCTCCCTCCACCACCAACTCCACAGCCAATCCATCCTCTCCTCCTGGGGTTTTACCCTTCTTCATCCTTTTATAGCCTCCTCATATTCTTCTACCGTTATCTCTCTCCGCTCTCTTCCTCCTCCTCTTCCTCCCTGTCTGACTCCCAGCTTCCTCTGACCTCTGTGATCTTTTTTTTAACATTTAGCAGATCTTCAGGTCTAACCATCTATCATTTCTTTTCTTTCCTATCTCAAGAGCCCTCTGTTTTATCTTTTAGTGGTTTCTAGTTACGGTTTTTGCAGTTTTTTCACGCCTTCATTTAATAGAGATATCTTTTCTTCCTCCGCCTACATCTCTCAGTTATTTCTCCTGCCATTCTCCTGCCTCCATCTTTTTGCCCATTCTCTCTGCCTCATTTCTTGCCTGTACATATTCCTCCCTTGCTCAGTTGTTCCTCTTTTCAGCCACTTCCTCATTTTCCCCATTTTACTTTTTTAATTATTTTTTTCACTTCTTCTTCTGTTCCACCATGGTGTATAGTCTCTTCCTAGTATCTCCCACCCATCTTTTTTTGGCCAAGAGTTTTTTCACATAATTTCCTTAATGACATCCTGTAAAAGTCTTCGTTTTCTTCATTCCTTACAGTTTCCAGCATGGCCAGATGTTAAGTTGGTCTCGCTTCTTGTTCTTCTCAAGCCTATGGTTTGATCAGTGCCATCTTCTGATAATTTACTCCTCCCTCCCCTTATCTTCATGTCCACCACCACCAGTCTATGATCCGCATCTAAGGATACTGGATCACCTTTACATTCTTAACCATCCTTTATCGGAGACTATCATAGTCTATCACCGATTTTTGATCGAATCTGTTGCGTTACCTGATTCCATCTATACCGTAAAGATGTGAGACTCTCTATGCTGAAAAATGTGTTCATTATTTTTAGGTCGCTTCTCGCACAAAAAAATCAATCAACGCCTCCTCCATGTTTCTTGTATCCTTTCCAAATGTCTCTCTCACTCTCTCTCCATCTCTCTCTTTCTTTCCTACTCTAGTTGGAACTCCCATCAACAAGCACCTCTCCCCTCCTCCTCCACCCCACCTCTTCCTCCATCACTTCCATAAATCTAGTTTTTTCCTCCTGAGTGCCCCTGTCGTGGTGCATATATATCTGTATATTACGTTATATACCTGTACATTAACACGCACATCATCAACCTCTCATTTATAATTTTTACTTTCAAAGATGGTGATAGTCTTGGTCCTGCCTATAATTCCGACACCATGCTTTCTTATTTCTTCTCTCACCCCACTATACATCAGAACAAACCCTTCTCTCCCATTTCTTTACCCTCCTCACACCCTCTCACTCTCATCTCCGCCATCCCCAACATATTATATTCATTCTTCCTCTCCTTCAGTTGATATCTATTATCTCCTCCTTTATCTCCATAGGTACACATATTTATCGTGGCACACCCATAATTTTAAAAGTAAGCCCTGATTCCGCCCTGTAAAATCTGCTGAAGTTGCCGTCAAAGTCTGTCCGCTTCCTGAGGTCAGCTTGTTCTGCAAGCAGTTTATTTCGGGAAGTGCTTCATAGGCCCATCCTTCCCTAGCTCCCATTTCCTTAGGCCGAGGACACTCCTGGTGTCCCCAAGCTGCCCGTGCACGATGGGGATGCGGGGAGCTGGCCTTTGCACTTAGGTCATATATATATATATATATATATATATATATATATATATATATATATATATATATATATATATATATATATATATATATATATATATATAGTTATATATATATATATATATATATATATATATATATATATATATATATATATATATATATATATACAGTGGGTACTGTTACTAAAAAAGTAGTTCCGATATCGTTACTCCGTTACTCGGAAAGAGTAGTTCCGTTATCGTTTTCTTTGAAAGGGAAAGTAACGAAGCGCCGTTACTCCGTTACTTTTAGCTTTTCATTATGACATTAATTACGGTTCTTAGGTACCTGTTTATTGTGTATATTAAATTTCAACATTATCATTATTATTAAAACATACCTTCATAAGGTCCTAGCGCACCCACACAGACTGAACCTTTGCATCCACCACAACGATTAATTGCACCAGCCACCTTCCTGCCATTCACACTTTCCTACTACACTCCTGCATCATCCGTTCCCTTTTCATCTGACATATATCCTAAATATATATTTAAACTCAGACAATTGTTCCAGCTGCTTACCATCTAACATAACCTCACACATCCCACTGAGGACTGTCCTCACTCACAACCATAACCTACTCTTATCTACATTAAAACATCTCCTTTTACACACCCTGCCAAATCTCTCTACCAACCTCTCCTCAAACTCTCTCTAGATTCACCGCACAAAACCAAATCATCTGCATATAATAGTTAGGGCACCCTCCACTCTCTCCATTCTCCTCCATCATTCTAACTGTATTGTGAAATCGGGAGTCATGGAGTCAAAGTCGGGTAATTTTGTAAAGGAGGAAGTCGGAGTAGGTGTTGAGCCGAGCGAATTTTAAAGAGGGTGGAGTCGGAGCCGAGCCGAAAATTTTGGAAACGACCTACAACCCTGATTCTAGAACCATCCTCACCATCCCACCTTCACCTTCAACCTCAATCCATATAAATTGAACTGGAAGAAGAAGACATAGTACATCCTGCCTCACCCGGTTATTAATATTAAAAACACCACTTTCTAACTCCATATATTCTACACACGCTTTACTATCGTCATATACTTTGATTCCATTCAGACTACTACAAACACCATATATCAATAACATCCGCCTTAGAGCTTCCGTATTAATCATTTCATACGACTGTTGCAAATACAGCAAAACTAAATACACCTTGTTCTTTCTTCTCTCATTTTCTTAATCATTTTTTTTTTGCTAAAGATTAACGGTTACATCCTCACTATTCTAAATCCACCTTTTTCTTCAATCAGTCCTTCAGTCACTCTATGTACTCTTTCGAACAAAATATAAGTATATATCTTCCATACTATACTTAATAAAACTAATTTCCTTATAATTCCTATTACCTATATCTCATTTACCTTATATATGCGCCTATTACTGCTCTCTCCAATCCTCGAATTGTGTCTTTCCATAGCATTTTGTTACAAACTTCCAAAGCCACAATCACCATCTGCCTCTCCGTTCTTGATCATTCCCACCGGTACCATCTACTGCAGATTTCTGAATTCTTCAATCCTTCTCGTTCTAGCCACATTACCTTTCTCTTTACTAATGAGCTCTATGCCCAAAATACCTAGTCTTTGCAATTCATAAAACCACAGATTCACTATCACCTCTTCATTAGTGTTGTATTAATTTTATGTAGATTTTCGAAGTGTTCTCACCATACCTAGTCACACCATCTCACTGTAGTTACAAAGCACTCATCCCTATTCATTATTGTATGACCCCTTATTCTTTATATATATATATATATGTTATATATATATATATATATATATATATATATATATATATATATATATATATATATATATATATATATATAGTATATATATATATATATATATATATATATATATATATATATATATATATATATATATAAGATATATTTATAAATATATAAATATATATATATATATATATATATATGTATATATATATATTAGTAAAAAGAATTTTAGCCATCAAAATAAACTGGTTTTCAGCATCAAAAAGAAAACTTTCTGAACAAAATGTAACTGATTAAAAAGTAAAGGAGGAAAAAATAACGGAACTTATTCGAAGCGTTACATGAAAGAAAAAGAAACGAGTCCGTTACTCAAAAAACGAGTTCTCTTACTAACCGAACCTATCTTCCACTTCGTATATATATATAGATATATATATATATATATATATATATATATATATATATATATATATATATATATATATATATATATATATATATATATATATATATATAGTATATATATATATATATATATATATATATATATTGAAGCGGTTAAATGAAATAAAGCGTTTCACGATACGCGTATTTATAAACAACTCATTCCTGATAACCGAACGAAGTGCCATC
>JABUQX010002470.1:30000-33390 GCA_015478945.1 Trachelipus rathkii | reverse complement strand
CAATTTTTGTTAGCTTTTTATATTTTGATTTCAATGAAAGATTGTCATTTCTTGAGAAGAAGTACGATTTTACAAGAAATACCAATCTCGCATTCTTTCTAAATGTCTGGTATATATTTGTCTTACTAAATTAATTGATAAATATATACATCATTTTATTTATTGTTTTAAGGATTGTGATGGGATAAGAAGGCGTAATCTAAATTACTGTAATCTATATAAATAGTAAAAATGAGAATATTTTGGATCTTTTTCGCTTTCATTGTTGATCCAAGTTGTATATAGTTGGTAGCTCTTAACGCCTCGTATGTTCCGATCAATTTTATTATTTGTTAGTGTGTATATTTTTGTATCCAAGAAGTGTTTGTTTTATGTTTTATTACAAAGCAAATGTAATATGTGTTTTAAGTTTAATATGGTGATATAATTTCGATGTGGAAAATATTGCTATTTAGTTTATTGTAAAGATAAAGGTATTTAAAGTAGTGTTTTTAAAGCAATTGTGTTTATATTGTAGTTATTATATGCTTTGCTATTTCAAAGTGTCGTCTGCAGATACGAGTTTGCAAGGTGCATTGTATCCGAATTGTTGCTAGATATTACTGGCAGGTAAGCTTGTGTGTTATTGAAATTTATTTCTTGAAGTATCGCAATTATTATATTGGGAATAAATATAAAATGTTTATCAGTTTAATATTTATTATTTTAATATGGTTAATTGTCAAAGTCACAATTTTCTTGTTAAAAAGATTTGTTTAAATTACTAATAGGCAACTCTTTGCATTGGAGTAACAGCTGTTTTTTATATGTCAGCTGGTCTTGCATTGTTTTGTGCCACTGAAAAATCGACGTCTTTTGTAAACGTCAAATTCATTTAATTTTCAAGTAAAGATTTAATATTTCTTATCAAATCAGTCAGTCTGTATATTTTTGTTTAATATATTCTGTTTATTTGTAATTATTTCTTTAACATAATATTTATATATTTTATATATACATATTTATGGGCGAGGATCTGTATGAATTTAATGATAGAGCATTTTGTATTGATTAACAGATGTTTGCATATACACATTCGTGCACATACAAATGTACATACTGCATGTATATATGTATGGTCGTTGATTTGTATTGCAAGTGACATTTTCAAAGCATAAAGTATATAATTGATATTTAGTACTGAGGTTCTATATATTCAGTGCACATGTATGTAGATACCTACGGACATCTAACTGCATGGTCATGGATTTATAAAACTTAGTTTTGTAAGAGCAGTACGTATTTATTTTTATTTTTTTATTAAAGTATTTTTTAAATTTATTCCAGTAGTTTCCTTGAGTGTTTCCAAACGTAATTTACTTTCTCATTTATTCAAATTTTCAAGTAGTTATTATTTTAGGTCTTAAAGACATTGGTTTCATGATCAAAACATTGATCATAAAAGAGGTATATTCATTGATAAGGAATAATATTGACTGAACTGTTTTCACATAAGGCAACGAACTCGGTCAAACCGTTGTTTCACTTGAAGGGTCTTCAGGGAGATAAGTTGGTGAGTTTTTAAGTATAAAATTGCACTGTAGTATTGCGCAGGCCGATAACTCATTTAACAGGAGGCCTGGATACTGTTACAATATAGGTTTGAGAATCTTAGAATGTGTTAGTTGGTTGGATTGTCACGGGGGCCTGGCAAAAGGATTTGTTTATACGCTGGAAGAGTAAGTTTATGACATATAATTTAATATCTTTTCAACCATCGCATTACAACTTGTTTCAAAGTATTTCAGATATAATATAGTTTATATTTAATTTATATTTTATATTTAAATTGAGGAATTAACCTATTAGGGAGTTGTGTGATGTAGGTAAAGGTGTGAATGAGAATAAATGAGTGTACTAAGCTGGGTTGGTCATGTGGAAAGGATGTATGGGAGGCGGTTGGTTAAATGTTTCTATAGAGGTGAGTCTGTTATGAAAAGACCGGTTGTGAGACCAAATAAAAAGTGGATTGATTAAGTAACATTGTTTGGAGGAAAGGAATTTGAGCTTGGTTCAAGAGACGAAAATGGTACATAAAGGAATGTCTGGCGGAGGTTTGTGAGAGGGAGTTGTTGCTGGCATGATACAAGGAATGAACCCAGGCTGGCCCAACATTGATACGATGCTACAGTATTAGGTTGTTATAGTGTATGAAGTTTCAGGATGGCTTTTCGGTGTGACGGCCTTGCACTTAAGAGGGTCAGTGGGATACAGTAGTTAGTAATCAGTTTCCTTTTCTTCGACTTATGCCATCGTCTTTTGCCAAATTTTCTATTGCTTTTGCATGTCCATGCACACTCCACCCTTAATTTGGGAATAGAAGGGGGAAGCTAAAGAAAGATTGGAAGAATTTCTTTAATATTAGAAACTCTCATTAATAGTTTAAACATAATTGTATTTTTTTTATCTTGTCACGTAATTGGTTTGCCCAAGAAATTATTATTGTATTTAATAAACATTTTTTAAATTATTTAAATCTTTTCTTTTCATTCAGGTATTTCATTTGGAATATCCAAAAGAATCAAAAATGTGTGGATGTTTTTTGCAGAAAGGCATTTACAGATTAGAAACACCGTGGGACCAGCATTCACCGGTGGTGTCATCACTTCTCTCAGATTTAAAGTTGTAAGGAAATGTATATGCTACATTTGTGACTCTTCTTTCAAATTAGTCAAAGGACTTGTCGAACATTTAAAACTTCATGGAACCAAAAAATTTACTTGTATCTAAGAGAAATGTAATCGGGATTTTCAAAATTTAAATCCCTTTTCAAAGCATATGAAGAATCATCCCCTTACTTACAGAAGAAAATATTCAAAAGTTGATAATTGTAAAAGAAATAATGAAAATGATCTTAAACCTATTAAGGTCAAAACAATAAATAATCACTCGTATGTTAATTCTAGAAATCATAGTCCTGATGATAGTCCTTTTAATAATAACGAAATGAGATTAAACGAAGCAGAATCAAAAATTCAGGATGTTATGATTGTAATTTTAGGACATTTATATCATAACCCTTCTGTTACAAGATTTGAAATACAAAATAGTTAATCAATTAAATTTTTTTTCTTGTGAAGTTTCAAATACATTACAAGAACAGCTCACATTACTATATCCAGATTTGATAGTAAAGAGCAAGTTCAGTTTTAAAGATTTTTTGATAATATATTTAAAACTCTTGATATTTTAAATCGGATCATAAGAGACATAAATTTTTTGAGTTAGGTAATATTGTAGTTAGTCTTAAGCTATTTCATATTGATCAGATTCTAACTGTTGCGCGCCATGAAAATAAAATAAAAAATATTGTATCGCCACTCATAGGGCATTTTGTATCTCTTAAAAAGG
>JABUQX010002470.1:17500-25000 GCA_015478945.1 Trachelipus rathkii | reverse complement strand
AAATGATATACTTTTTAGTAAATATAATATTCAGCCACCAATTAAAGTTTTTTCTTGTTTTTCATAAAAATGTGTGTATATAACTATAAATGTTTCATATGTGATATGATCAAAATTTTCATATAAATATCTTGAAGGTGGAGACAGCAGAAAACATTTCATACATGTTGAAGAAAATCCAATAACAGCTGTAGCTACAATTTTAGATCCGAGGTATAAAGCTGCTGGATTTCAGGGAAAAGATATGGCCAAAATAGCAAAAGAGAAATTACTTTCCTTAATGTTAAATGAATTGTCAAAGGGTGATATAGAAACATGTGAATTGCCGCCAAGTGAGATTTTATATATATATATATATATATATATATATATATATATATATATATATATATATATATATATATATATATATATATATATATATATATATATATATATATATATATATATATATATATAGTTTAATCATTAAAATACTGGTAACAATAAATTACATTTTCAAGACCTCGTATAACTTAAAATTTAAAATTTTCAGCAACCTAACATATCTCAACACACATCTTTGTGGGATGCTGTTCTTGCAGATTCTGAGGATTCAGAAGCTAGTTCAGGACTATGTCCAAATTTAACTGAATCTGCGCTCATTAAACTGAATAAATATATTAAAATGAAAAAAAATTGACATCAACGAGGCCCCTCTTGCCTTCTGGAAGGCAAACAAGAATGAATGATCTTCCTATATTGGCAGGACTGGCAAAAGTATTTTTATGCCCACCAGCAAGCTCCAGTGCTAGTGAAAGAGAATTCAAGGTAGGGAAACTAATCCAAAAAGACAGAATTCAGTTATTGCCAAAGAATGTTGAAGTTTTATTTTTTTAAAATATAATCTTAGGGCAGTATCATATTCAACTTCCCTTCCCTCTGTTCCTGAAGGTTTTTCTTTTCCAAATTCAAAAACTTATGATGTAGGTACTGCTCATTAAGATTTTGATAGTGATTTTGATTAACGAATTAATTAATTGCAGGATTTTTATGTTTATAATTTGCATCAATTTATAAAAGGAGTAATGGAATTAAATTCTAATTTCCACATTGCTTTGATCAACAGTTCAATTATTTAGTGTAAATTTACAGTTAACACCGGTAGAAAACCCCGGTTTTGCCTGATTTTTGGCCGGGGCCCCGGTCGGTTCCTAGTATACACCTTTCTTATAAAGTATCCTCGGTGCACTCGAGGTAGCATGACGCTACGCCTATTGAGGGATGGGTATGTGCCCCAAATCCATGATAATTGACACAGAAGGATTGAAACTTCGGCGTATAAAACACCTTTCTTATTATAGCTAAAAGTTTATACACAGGAAGTTACGTGCGCTACGCTCACATGGTGTTGGGGCTGAGCCCCAAAATCTTGAAAATTGACATAGAAAGATGAAATTTGGTATACACCCTTCTTATAATGTATCCTTGTTGTAGAAGAGGTAAAGTGACACTACGCCCTCATGGTGTTAGGGCTGTGCCCAAAAATTTTGGATATTGACCTTGAACGATGAAATTTGGTATTATTATTATAACAATCAAAATAAGAGTTAAATTTCCAAAAAATGCCAAAGTGCAATTTGTGATCAGTACTCTTTTTCTTCTCCAAACGCTTTTTCTAAACGCTCTACATCACCGGTACTTCACCCTGGTACAATGAGAGTCAAATTTCAGCAAATTTTCCAAAGTGCAGTTTCTGATCACCTCTCGAATTCTACTTTTAAAGGTCCTCCTGTACTTCGCACATTCATAGTATATCCCTATAGCACTGAAAAAGTATGAATTCGGAAGATTCCCAAAATTTCAGAATTTGATCAGTTTAAACCTTCCTCTGTACCTCCTGCATCTACAGTACTTCATTACGGTCCAAAAGGAGTTAAAATTCGGAAAAATGTCAGAAGTCAAAATTTTGATCAGTTCCCGTTTTCTTCGTCTGATCCAATTTCTGACTCACCTGAGCCACTGGTACTACTTCACACTGTTCATTACGTAACAATTCGCATTTTTCCACAGATACGACGTGCAATATTCACGGAATGTACTGAAACAACATTTCAAAAGTTCCAAACTTTGAGATAGATGATAATGTACCATACAATGTCTACTCTTCTTCAGTTGTCGAAATATTACCTTATTCTAGGTATATTCTTCCTGTCAAAGTTGAATCTGGTCATACATTTTTATTTTATAAGTTTCATTTTGTTTTAATACTTTGTGCTTAGGTTTTTTTTAATTTTTTATTTTTCATTCTTTTTTATTTTTATTTATTTTTAATTAATTATTTATTTTTTTTATTTACATTTTTTATTTATATTTTTTACTTTCTTTTTTATTTTTATTTATATTTTAAAAAAATTATGTTTTTCAAATTTTTATTTATTTGTTTAAAATATTTTGTTTTTACTGAAATTGTTATTCTTTTCATGTTTATATCGTAAAAAAATTTACGTTTTTACACACCCTAAAGCCGTAAATCAGTAAATCAAACCACACATCCTACACTTTCCACCCTTCCATGAGCTATTTATTGATCTATTGATTCAATTCTATACTACTTTGTTTAAAAATGAATTTGCAACAAAAATAAGTGATAATAACAATAATAATTTCATGTTAAGGCTTTACGCCCTAATCGTTTCTGCTCGAATTTGTATTTTCATGTTCAGGCTCTAAGTTCGATTCGTTTTCTGTACGTATTTGTATTTTCATGTTTAGGCCTTACGTGCAATACGTTTCACGCTTGTATTTGCATTTCGTATTTCATTAGGGTTATTAGATACATGTCGAGAAGTTGTTCAAACTCCTCCCACCTTTCGAAACATTACGCAATACCTTTGATTCTTGTTTCCCATGGGGTTAATATAGCATTCACTAAAAACATTTATGTTTTGCTAATGCCCATATTCTTTTTATGTTTATAACATTAACATAGTAATTTTTAACAAAGCCTAACAAAAATTTATCATGACATAACCTATCTATCATGCTGATCAACGAATAAATGCTAATCTATGCGATGTTGTCAAATTATCTCTGTCAGATGCACTGTTGCGAAACTTGCCAATCTCATATGTTCTAACGCATCTATGACATACCAATGTTGATTTAATATTAACATCGTAAAATTTATCATACCATAACCTAATTAACAAATTGAACTACGAATAAATGCTTACATAACAAAGTTTTAACATTAGTAAACATAAAATATATTTGTTTGTTGTAATTTTATTTATTTAAATATATATATATATATATATATATATATATATATATATATAATATATATATATATATATATATATATAATATAATTAATATAATATATAAATATATATATATTTATATAATATATAGTATATATATATTTAGAACTATTTATTTGTTTAAAACTTTGTTTTTACCAAAATTTTATTCTTTTTATACAAAGTTTTTACATTAACATAGTAATATTTAACACAAATATATCATAACCTTACCTAACGATCATAATCCCTAACGAATAATTGCAAACATAACAAAGTTTTATTCAAACATAACAAAAATAAGTTCTTTGAATCAAAATATCATTAGTAAAGTGTAATAGTTTAGTACATAGCTTAAATCAGTAAATCAAACCAAAGGTCCACCCCTCCCATGATCTATTGATTCAAGTCATATTTCGAGTATCGTTTTTTGGATTTAAACATACAAAATAAGTTCTTTTGTATTTGACCAACGAATATATTAACGTAACAAAGTTTTTTCGCATCAATAAAGCTAACATTTCATAACCTCAACTAAGAATATAATGTACAACGACAAACCTAACATACCTTATGCCCGAATAAACTACCAACATTAACAAAGGTTCATACTTAACAACAGTAAAGTAACTAACATCACATCAATAAAGCTAACATAGCATAATCTGAACTAAGAAAATAATGTACAACGACAGATATACATTCCTTAAGAACGAATAAACTGCTAACATTAACAAAGTATACCAAACATGTCTACGGAAAATAAGCTATCATCACCAAACCAAACTCTTCCTAAACTCATGAATTATACTACCTTCATTCAAAGTGTCCACTCTATCAAATATAACATCATTTGAACGAATGAATAAACCCGTAAATTAAGCAAAAGTTCTCGGGCAAACCTAACATTACTCAGCAAAAACTTAACCTATGCCCACGTTTTTAATACAGCATCACCAGTTAACACAGTAATATCTTACGGAACATCATTTCTCTAACAAATCAGTGTTAACTTCACATGGTCATAGTAATATTTAACAAACCGTAACAGAAATTAAACATAGCCTAACACATCTAACACTTACAATGGGCGAACACCTACAATAGATCCTAACATTTGGAACTACGAATAAGACATTAACATTTGGACCTATGAATAAGTTCTCAACCTACTCCTGCTTTTCAAACATATCATCAGCAGTTAAAGCGGTATTATCTAACAAAATTCCTTAATTATTGGAACCAAACTATAAAAGATACCAGCATCTTGAATATGAATTGATACTACATTCATCAAAGTGTCTGCATATCAAATATAACATCATTTTGAACTATGAATAAACGTGGACATTAGCAAAATTCTATATCAAACATCATAAAATAACCTATCGATCAAATAGATCAACGAATAAACGCTAACATATTTCCTGAACTAAAAACATATAGTACCATAATATACCTGACATACATTAAGCGTGAATAAACTGCCGACATTAACAAAGTATAACATTCTCAAACTTTACTATAGAGAAACTGGTAGGTTTGGCAACAGCGCATCATACAGAGATGATTTGGTTCAATCTTTACCATACATAACCCAACAATTTTCAGCGACGAGTCCCATTACTTGGAGATCACCCCCAGAGAGATGCATGAAGACCGATCTCGGGGTACTCCGAAAGGGGGTGTAAGAGAAAGGGTACAGCCTAAATGGTTATGCCATTATGTAACCGCTTTCACCCCCCTTTTTTTATAAAAAAATAAAAAGAAAAAAGAAAATAAAAGATATAAATAAAAAAAATCAAAAATAAAAAAAAAAATAAAAAATAAAAAAAAATAAAAATAATAATAAAAAAATAAAAGTAAAGAAAAATAAACAATGAAAATAAAAGAATGTAAAAAGACAAACACCAAGTACAAAAACAAAATGAAACTTATAAAATAAAAATATATGACCAGATTCAACTTTGACAGGAAGGATATACCTAGAATAAGGTAATATTTCGACAACTGAAGAAGAGTAGACATGTATTTTTTTAATTTTTTTATACAGTTGTCACCACCATATCACGAGCAGAACGTTTGAACTTTTGAAATGTTGTATTTCAGTTACAGTCCGTGAATATTGCACGTGTATCTGTTGGAAAAATACATTGGTACGTAATGGAAGCAGTGTAGGTAGTGGCCAGTGGCTCAGTGAGTCCTAGAAAATTGGATCAGATGAAGAAAACGGAAACTGATCAAAATTTTGACTTTTGACATTTTCTGAATTTCAACTCCTTTGACCGTAATGAATTACAGCGGAGACAGAGGTATGAGTGGATAGGTTTAAATGGATCCAAATTCTAGAATTTGGGAATCTTCGAATTCATACTTTTTCCAGGCTAATAGGAATACTATGGAATGTGCGAAGTACAGGAGCACCTTTAAAAGATAGAATTCGAGAGGTGATCAGAAACTGCACTTTGGAAATTTGCTGAAATTTGACTCTCATTGTACCAGGATGAAGTACCGGTGATGTAGCCGATGATGTAGAGCGTTTAGAAAAAAGAGTACTGATCACAAAATGTACTTTGAGAGATTTTTTTTGAAATTTACTTTAGTTATTCACTGTTATAATAATAATAATTAATTAATAATAATAATAATAATAATTATAAAAATAATAATAATACCAAATTTAATCGTTCTAGGTCAATATCCATGAGGGCGTAGTGTCATTTAACATCTTCTGTATCGAGGATACAGTATAAGAAGGGGTTATACCAAATTTTCATCGTTCTATGACAATATCCAAAGTTTTGGGCAGCAGCCCATCTCACGTTAGGACATAGGTCATTTTACCTCTTTACAACGAGGAGAACATTTATAAGAAACTGTGTTACCGAATTCCCCGTTCGTCAATATCCCAAAGTTTGGGGCTCAGCCCCACACATGAAGGGCGTAGTGTCATTTACGTCTCTACAACGAGGATACATTATAAGGGTGTATACAAATTTCATCCTTCTATGTCAATTTTCAAGATTTTGGGGCTCAGCCCCAACATCATTGTGAGCTTCAGGATACGTAACTGTACGATGTACCTTATAAGAAAGGTGCTTATACCAATTTTCACCTTCTTTGTTTCAATTATATGGGTTTGAGGCACTGCCCCATTAGGGCTCAATGTGCGTAGCGTCTATGTTACCTGGGCGCACCGAGAGAGTACCTTATAAGAAGGTGGTATACCAAAGTTTCATCCTTCTATGATCATTTTCAAGGTATTGGGGCTCATCCCCAACACATATGGCACAGGCGTCCTTTACTCGGGCTGTATTGAGGATACATTTAAAGAAGGGGTATACCATAGTTTCCATCCTGCATCATCTTTCAGAGGCTATGGGCACATTCCCAACAACCCATATGGCAATAGCTCCACCTTTACTCGGGTTGTATCGAGGATACATTATAAGAAAGGTGAATACTAAGTTTCATCATATCTACGGTATTTCCTACTGTGGAGGGCCGGCTCCCCCTCTAGGGTGTATGTACGGCCATTTACTTCGGCTGCAGCTAGGAACGCTGCAGCTGTAGGATACCTTATATGAAGGGTTATACCAAGTTTCATCGTCTTATGTCAATTTCCAATGTTTGAGGGTAGAAGCCCCTCTGGGGGGTGTACGGTCATGTAACTTCGTCTACGACGAGGGTACATTATATGAAGGGTGTATACCAAGTTTCAGCCTTCTACGATCATTTCATATTTTTAGGGGCCAGCACCCCCCTACAGGGGATGTATGGTCACGTAGCATCGTCTACGAGGAGGTTACGTCACCCCTAAACGGAGTGTCAAGTTTGAGAGAGATACCATGTCTCAAACTCTATCCGCTGCGTGGTGCGGTGCGGTGCGGAACAGCGCGGTGCTGTGCGGGGCGGGGCTGAGGGGGAACGCGGCGGGGAGGTGGAAACGCTTTGATCAACAATTATACATACATAATTAAATAATAAAAAAAATAAAAATAAAAAAATATCCCAGGCAATACCTTGAATATTTCGATCCACCCTTAATTGTGTGTGTGTGCGCGCGGGTGTGCGCATGCTCACGTGCGTAAAAATGGGAATCGATTTCGATTCAAAATCGATAGCCTGCGGGTATCGATTTTTCAATTTCGGGTATAAATATATACAATTTTTAATGCCTGAGCACAATCCTTCTATATATATCATAATATATAGT
>JABUQX010002470.1:0-12500 GCA_015478945.1 Trachelipus rathkii | reverse complement strand
ATATATTCCTCCACATTAAGGCACTGAAAGTGATGAGACGGAGTCTGAAAGTGACCCATTTATGGTGAGTTATTTTTATAATTTGGAACAAACTTTAAGCATCTCTTTTATTAATATTTTTATTATTAAATAATAATATTATTATTATTTTATATATATATATATATATATATATATATATATATATATATATATATATATATATATATATATATATATATATATATATATATATAATATATATATATATATATATATATATATACAATTTATACATTACATATATATTCACAAATACACTGAATAATGTCAAATGAAATTTAAAAGAGATTGGAGTTCTTGATAACCATTTCTAAATATTTTCAGAAAGCCGAAGGCCATATATCCAGAGACACATCTGGAGGAGAAAGTTGGGACAAAATCTTGGATAATTGGGGCTTCAGTAAATGTTCACCACAGTAACCCTTTCACCAGGAACCTGTTTCCGGTAAATACCAGGTCGTCTGGGTGAACTTGTTTATTAAGTATAATACCCCATTACCCAGCTCAGCGGCAGTGGAGAGGTTGTTTAGCCAAGGCTCTGAGCAAAGAGGGCAGCTATGGCATCCAGCAATTTTGAAAAAATGTTTATCTTTATGAAATGGAATATGACCCTGTTCAGAATGCAAGGGGAGAGGCGATGAGGAGGAGATCACAGATAATTTGAATAAGATTAAAATCTTTCTCATTTTTTGTTATATATATTTGCGCATCTTTCTATTAAAATTTAAAAATTAATTCATCTTAAATACTTGCGCTTTATTTTTTATATTTTTTTGGCGCTCCTAAATTTGTGCTTTTAAAAAAAAAAATGATTTCCGGACATGGGCGCTTTACGCTTGCGGACTAATTTTTTTGAAAAATTGTGCGCTTTTGCGCTTGCTGACTAAGTTTTTCCACTTTGCGCTCTAAAGTTTATAATTTGCGCGTCCACCTCTTGGATATATAATATATATATATATATATACATATATATAGACAAAATATATATATATAATATATATATATATATATATTATATATATATATATATATATATATATATATATATATATATATATATATATATATATATATACAGTATTTTAGCCAAAAGTAGCCATATATTGGGGAAATACAAAATGTTTTCATGAAAAACATTTATTCAAATAATATTCTCCAAATGATTGTTTTTGATTTCAAAACAGACCTGAATATGTTGTGTTCGCTACTGTTGATGAACATGCATTAGTACAACTAAAGTTATGCTTGAAATAGCGTTTTCAATACTTTCCTCAAGATAATTTATGAATTAAATCTTTTTGTAAATCTTGCATCTTTGTCAAACTTATCCATTACTCCAATATCGTACGTTTTGCCGATTAACCTCTATTGACGTAAAAATGTGCTAGATGAGATATTCAATAATCAAAAGATTTGTCCTTTCATTGCGAATTTATGCATTAATGTTTTGTAAAAGTAAGTTTCTTAACATCCACATGCCAACTGATAATTCTTCTGTAGTACTGTAGTAATTAGAACCAAAATGTTTTGATAAGGTTAACACAGTAAACCACAATTTAAAATTTGACCGCAACTAATTCGTATCCAGTTTTTCTTTTTTTACATTAGAGGGAAAATCAAGTTTGCAGACGTGGCATGTAAGGTGAATAGGTTGTATGATCGTTAGTTTTTTCAAGTTTGGAATAAGAAACACAAAGGAAATTGACTTGTATTCCAGATTCTCTAACATATCTAGAAGGATTACAGAAGCAGAGGGCAGGAGATGGCGAAACATTTGCATTGAAAATACTACCCCAACAGAATTCCGATTTAACCATCTGCCCGATACTAGAGAAAGTAAAGAGATTATTCTATTGGCCATTTGACGTTAAGGCTGTACATTCATTTTCGGAAAAAAATTCCAGATCGAAAGCATTTGACACTCCCTGTTCTCCTTCATTATTTTTTTTTAAGCATTTTTGGGAACTTGTTCTTTAAAAGAATTTTAACCGATATATATCGAACGAACGATGCAATCGATATTTTTCGATTATTTAAAGAAATAAAGCGTCAGAGCTGCCAAAAAGTTTTTTTTTTTTTTTTTACTAAAGGAATAAAAATATTAAATCGCAAAGATGGAAAGAGTCAGTCCCTCGGCCTCAGAGGGGGACGACGGGGGGGGGGGACTTCGTTCCCCCTTCTGTCCCACCGTCGGCTCGAGCCCCTTAAAAAAAAAATTAAAATATTTTCTGGATCATGAAAAAAAGGCAGCTTTTGGCAACTCATGCGCTCATTCTATTGGAGTTTTAGCTAACACGTGACACTGCAGGGTTCCACGCGGTGTTCGGCGATTTTTCGATATCGTCTTTTCATGTAACATTTTTTAAAGGAGTAGCGCCCATTTTTGGATAGAGTACAAGAGTTCAATCAACTTTGAAATCTGAGTTTTTTCCTTAATTCTTTCTTGGGTAAGTTTTACACTTCTGTAGAACTTAAAATTTTGCAGATATAGGATATAAGTAACTATAAATGTCATAAGAATCTCTTGCAAAACTCTAACATAAGTATAGATTTGCACATAAACTTTCCTTACTTCACAGGAAGACCGACCATACCGTAAATGAATGCAGTTTTACTTTCATTCAGCACATTGCAAAGTTTTAATTAAAAGGTTTTAATTAAATCGAATGACAACATCGTAAAGAAAATACTCAAAAGATTCAATATAATTAATCGGCAGTTGTTTATTGCGACGGAAATTTTTTTACATTAGTAATAGTTTTAAAATCCACTTTCACAGATGACAAACAAATAAGAAACAATTGAACCAAAAGAATATCAGTAATAGAAGCACAGTATTGTAATGAATTGGAAGCAAACTATTCTATTAATATGTAATCATTAAATCTCATTTCTTTTCAAACACAAGTAGTAAACCTTAGCATAAAATTTTTCTATATTTTTTCACGGAACGACAAACCACGTCAAAATGGCGTTTAGTTGCTCCGTTTACAAATAATTGTTGTTCAAGTTTCAACACATCGGAAGTCTGGCAAAAAAATTTCAATTTTATTTTTAAAAATATACAAACGTTACTAAATTGGTATCTAGATTTCTTTTTAAGTTCGATATTTTTTTTTTTAACGAAAATTATGTTTTAAAAATTTTATTTTTATACATAAATAATTTGAGATGAACCAAACGTTTTCAGCGTTTATATATATATATATATATATATATATATATATATTATATATAGTATATATATATATATATAATATATATTAATAATAATTAATTTTAATTATTATATAATAATTTATATATATATATATATTATATATAATATATATATATATATATATATGCACTTTATTTATAAAATTTATAATATTTATTTCAAGGTACTTTCAATGACTTTCACTTCAAATAATCTATAATTTTTGACAAAGTTAAAAAATATACCAAACCGTTTTGAAAAAATGCACAAAATGCCGGATACAGGGTAACGTATAGCATAGAAAAATGTGCAAGTGTGGGCACGAATCTACTTTAAAAACTTAGGCGACCAGCTTCAATAATCGAACCTCCCGTCGTGTGGGCGGTAAAAGTACTTTGTCCATAATTATATATACTATTATATATATATTATATATATATTATATAATATATATAATATATATATATATATATATATATTATATATAATATTATATATATATATATATATATATATATATTAGCCAAAAGTAGCCATACATTGGGGAAATACAAAGCGTTTTTATGAAAAACCTTTATTCAAATACTATTCTCCAAATGATTGTTTTTGATTTCAAAACAGACCTGAATATGTGTTCGCTACTATTGATAACTAAAGTTATGCTTGAAATAGCGTTTTCAATACTTTCCTCAAGATAATTTATGAATTAAATCTTTGTCTAAATCTTGCATCTTTGTCAAACTTATCCATTACTCCAATATCGTACGTTTTGCCGATTAACCTCTATTGATGTAAAAATGTGCTGGATGAGATATTTTGGTTTTTCAGTAGTTTGGCGAGCAAGTTCCACACGGTTAACTACGTTATCAGCTAAACATACTAAAGATTTTCATAGGTGTAGGTTCCACCACTTTGTTGGAACTCTTGTTAAATTCACTGACAGTGCTGTAGGAGGATACTTACGCCACATTTTTCAACCTTACGTAGAAGTGTTTACTCTATTATTTGCTGCATTTTTTTAGAATGTGCCACCCAGGAGAAAATTCGCAGATGGATGAGGCTAGAAGTCTTCGGAAATTTGGTAAGGTTTAATCCTTTTATTTCTTAATTTCAAATTAAAAACTTGTTTTTTATTCATGTTTTTTTTTCTTCATTTTAGCTCATTTACTTTAAGTTACACAATGTTTGTAATTCAAGTATTTTTCATTTATTTTTTTTTATAACATTTGAATTTGCATGTTATATTTTCATTTCATTTTAATTAATTTTTTAGTTTCAAATAACACTTTGTGACATGAGTTTATATATATATACTATAATATATATTAATATATTAATATATATATATATATAAATATATATATATATATTATATATATTATATATATATATATAAATTACTATATATATTATTATATTCGTCTTAATATATTGCGCGTGTGTGTCTTACGAATGTTCTTCCGAATATTTTTATTATTTTTATTTTAAAAAATTTCGAAAAACACGTTTTACGTTTGTGACTCATGCAGACCTGTAAGATGTTGTCTGGAGATATATATATATTAATGATATATATATATATATATATATATATATATATATATATATATATATATATATATTATATATAATATATATATATAATATATATATAATATATATATATATATATATTATCCTTATATAATTAAAATAAATGCAATATGATATATATATATATATATATATTATTTATATATATAATAATATATATAATATATATATATATATATATAATATATATATATATATTATATATAATATATATATATATATATATTGCATAATCAAAACTTTAATAATGCGATATAGTCGTCATAGGGCTTAATGAAAATGAAGCAAAGTAGCACTACAACTGAAGGTAAAATAATTTCGAATTAAAAATATAGATTATATTTGTAAAACATTAAATCAGAAACATCCAAAATAAACAGATATACAAAATCTTGAAATAGCATTTAACATCACGGATAGGTTTCTTCTTCACTTTTAACGCAAAACCAGATTCGTCTTGATAAATCAAGTATAAAAGGACTTTGTCAATCCAGGAATATTTTGGAGATCTTCAACCTAATTCAATTTCCCAAACATTTTCCGAAAATTGTAAATAACCACAGTAATAGGTAGAGTTTGAAGTGCTCTTAAATCAGCATTGCTGAGCATTTGAAGAATATAATCTCTGTGTTCCTTGTGAACAGAAAAATCAATGGTTAATTCCAAATTTTCTTTGCATTTCAAAGGAGCCTTCAAACCAGCAAAATAAACTCTCCTATTGGAACTTTTATATCCAGACTGCCTAGTAGACGTTCTTCTGGAAGTGGTTTTTATTTAGTATTTCACATCTTGCATTGAACCTTTTCAAAGCATTTAAAGCTGAAGTTCTTGTAGAGCGTCTCCTTGTGTTCGAGCATGATTTATTATCAGAAGGGGAAAATTCCGTCAAGCTCTTTAATGTTGGATTGTCCTTGTTACAAATTACATTATTATTGGGTAGAACAAGAGAACCTGATGCCAAATAATCATCTACAAAAAATACTATAGCATCACCAGATTTTACAACAGATCCATAAATTTCATCTCTTATAGAGTCACTAATTTTAGAAATTTGAATCGTGTGTGAATAGGACAGTTCATTTTGAGGGGCTCTGCAACTTAACCGAGTAGTTCTCCTAACGATTTTGTCATTATGTACAACCGTATTGGTAATTGGCATCCCATCCAATTGTGTACGATTTTTAACTACATACGTTTTTTTATTTGGTGATTCATTGACATTCGATATTTCAGCAAAAGGAATTCGCGTATGATTGCTTTCAGATGAGAAAGGCTCTATTATTGCAGAGTTCTCTTCCTTTTCATCTTTTTTGACTGCTCCTTTGATGGCAGAGCGAAAATTCTTTTTCTTAAGTGCTTTAGCAATGGAGTCAGCAAAGGAAAAGGACTCCCCTCAGTATTATTTGAATTGTTAAAAATATTCTCATCATTTGAAGAACTTGATGAGAAGTTTGAAGCCATTTCCTTAAGAGCTGGTGATTAAAAACTAGATTTATGTCCCTTTACCATGAGCATTTTGGACCTTCTCTTTGACTTTGTGACATACAGAATAATTTTGGCGACCTTTTTAGCTAATTTACTTTGCATAGCCATTCGATCTTCATATTGTAAGATTGTTCAAATGGAGAATTCATTTTCTCAACCAAAAGAATTATCTGAAAAATAGTAGTGTTGATTGATGGTCCACCAATAATAGAATTTGCAAGGGAAAGTTCTTCATCAAAAGTAGGTTGTTTAAATGAGGAAAATTCAGAGATGGACTTTAAGTCTGATCGGAAAGAACGTGGAAATGGTCTTGTGATGACGGAAGCTCTATTGAGAGGTGTAGTAAAGGTGTTGTTTAAAGGTTGAGTTCTTCCCCAAGGTTTATGTCCTGTTGTAGAATTGTGGGAAGGTGTTCTTTTTCTCTCTGAAGCAAACTTCTTGCAAGCCGAAGGATGAGCTGACAGATCATCGAGATGTCTTTTAGAACTTTGTTTCTTAACAGTGGAAGGCTTTTGTTTTATTTTGATATTTCTAGCTTGCTCTGCATAACGAAGTATGTTTAAAGTTACGGAGAGATTAGTGCTTGCCGGACTTACACAAACAATCATAGCTGTACTGCATTCTGTGCCATTTAATGCATCTCTAAGAAGCCTTGTAATGATAGATTCTCTATAGGGAATGTGTAAGGTAGCACTATTGCTGCTAAGAGCTGCCAACACTTTTCCAACAGCAAGTAACCCTTTGTTGATTGAAACTCCTTCACAAAAGTTTTTTCCTCAACCAGGAGGAGGGAAAGTTTTGGGTCATGGGGAATGAGACACAGGTTAAGCTAAAAAAAATCTGGGTAATTCTAGGGAATGCTCTGAAAAGAGCAATAGAGGGCAGTTTCCAGACGTAAATAAAGGGCCTTCCTAGACAAAACCATAACACAACAAGGTCGGGTATTGCATAGTATAATATATATAGTATACGGCACTATATATAGTATATTATATATATATATTTATATATATATTATATATATATATATATAATATATATATTGTATATATATATATATATAGTATATAGTATGATATAGTATTATATATATATATATATATATATACGGCACATACATATGTAATGGTGCTCATTATATTAAGTATCGGATAAAAAAATTATGGTCATTGTTATTATAATAGTTGGTGTTATGGTGAGTATTATAATTATTATTATTATTATTATTATTATTATTATTATTATTATTATTATTATTATTTCGATTTAAGGATTATTTTAGTACAACTATAAGAATGTTCTATCCTTTTTTTGATGGAGTTCCATTTGAAAATTAAATGTTGTATGCTGGTTCTTAGGTTAAGTAGATGCCAAGCTTAGTAAGCTTGAACAATTCATTTTTCTTAGCCATAGAGGATTTAATAAATAATTAATTGATGTTATGGACAAATATTTTCACACTTTCAGTTAAGTAAGGTGCGTTGTACGACAAATACTATCGAAGCGGAATACGTAAGCACCATTTATAACCATTCTCAATCTAAAATGATATATTGACATAATGAAATATAAGGTCTTTAATTGTAAGTCAGAAGATAAAGTAAAAGCTCCTTTGTTATAGATTGTAACGACTTCGCGTCAATAAATGAACACAGATTTCAATCTCAGGAAAATCCCTTCTGAATAACAAGATTGTTAATATGGTAGGTTGATAATTTTCTAAATCAGTCATTAGTCTTAATAAAAGTAGGATGGAAGAAGTATTAAACCTATATTTCTTATCTAGGTTTCGGATCTTGGGCCTATTTTATATGCTGGTCTATAGTTTCAGCAAAACGGTGTGATCTTCACAGGATTTGTATTAATATTTGGGAAAACTTGCAAGATAAAAGAAGACTTCATTACAAGTACAAACAAGTTGAGTGAGTTTATAAATTTTTACGAGCATATTTTCTTAACTCCACATCTCTACCACTCTTGTTCAGTTTTTAACGCTTCTTTGTTTCTCTTTTGTCATTCCGAAATCCATAATTCCGTTCCGAGTTGTATCGTTCATTTCTCATGGTTGTATATCTGTTTAGTTGTCATTGCATATACGGTTTATATACCTTTAGAAACATATTGTCTCATATATGAGATCACTGTAAGTAACTATATATAGGTTTAGATTCTTTATTTATGTCTCCTTAAAGTAATACATTTATAGGTACAATTATACTGAGATACATCTATGATTTTAATTTCATTAACTGCCACATCTTTCGTTTTATTAAATTGTATACAGTTCCCTAGCATTTTATTTCCCTTGAGTTCATATTAGATATTAAAACTTAATTATAACTAAAGACACTTGAAAAAGAGTTAGCATAATCAGACAGCAAGGTCGAGCGGACGCTTGGTCAAAAAATCTTTACCCTTCGCTAGCATAAAACTAGCTCTATATTACTAAAGATTTTATGTTGAGTAATCTTAATTGTCATGGGTTCCGTCTCGGCAAGTTGAAGTGGCCACAGGAATAAGGTAATTAAAACTATAATTTACCATTCCTATACATATTAAATTTTTATTATTTTGTGAGGAATTGGACACAGCAATCTATTCAGGCAACTTTATTTTATTATCATTGCTAAACAAAAAGCCACTTTTACAATATCATACTTTTCCCATCCAACACTCTCTTACATTATAGTTAAATTTTTGGCGCTCGAACAGGAACTAAGTGTCTGTTCGATCGTACTGCCACAAGACTCTTTGAGTGTGCTTATATTTTATTATTGCCTTGGATTACACAGTACCCGTCCCAGAAAAATTCCATTTCTCTTTGATAAAATTAGACGGATTCTGGATCTTTGTTTGTTTGTATAAGGTTGTTTTGAAACCTACAGTTTTCGCCTTTCCTTTGCTCCTACACCTATTCCACCTGTCATTCATCATCATATTTTTTTTATCACCTTTCTTACTTTGGGGCCACAAAGTAAGGTATGGAGCATTCCAGGGATCTAACCAGGAAGCTCTCTTGGCTTACCTGGATAAGGATGATAAAGACTCGGACTTAGATTTAGCGCGGGGGGGGGGGGAAGATATGTAATACACTGACCCAGGATATGTCCCTGATTAATTTTGGGTCTCCTGTAATTTCTCCTATATCTTCACATAGTGAACAAATATATCATAATACTTATATGAATTCAGGAACTAATAATTAACCACTTAATGAAAGAGATGATTATATGCAGTCTCTAAATCCTGGATACGACTCAAGCAACAATGAGGTAAGAGGATTTCAGGATGACGTCTCTGCCTATCATCGTTATTATAACCCAAAAAATATGGCAGACATGGGTTCCGAATCTCAGGAAATTCCTCGTCAGACTTACACTCCCGGTTTTTCTTATCCTATCCATATGAATAGTTATCCAAACGCTAGATATCCTCAGAATATGTTTGCCGGTTATAGCTCAAGTCAAAAGGATCGACATATGGAGTCGATAACCGAAGCTATCTTTCTTTTAACGCAGCTGGTAAAAAATTCGCAAAGCTCAAAGTGATTGATCACGGCAAATATAAATATGAGGCGAATCAGGATCTCCTAGTTTATTTTTATGATTTTGAGGCATATTGTGCTTTACACTATCCCAATGCGATTCAACAATGGTTACATCTTTAGGGTAGACAATTGGAAGGAACTTTTCTCCAATTGCATAAGCTAATCGTCAAAGACGATCGCAATTATGTCTCTGTTAAAGATACTCTAATAAGATGGTTTAGACAGGAAGAGAAGATGAAAAAGAATGAATATAGGCTACAAGCTTATCATTCAGCATGTAGATCCAAGGGTGAGAGTATTCTCATGTTCGCTCTTAGACTAGAACGATTAGCCCGACGAGCATATAAAGGTTTGGACATGCGAGAACATGACTCCTTACGAACAGCATTCTTGCTCAGTCTTCCCCCAGACATTGAAAAAGGCGTAAGGCAATATATTATATCACAGGAGTTAGACGATCGAAAAACGCCGTGGGAAAACTTGGTGAGTTTTGCAGATTCTCTCGAAATGGGGGAGAATCTTTTCTCTAACTCAAGCTCAAATTCACAGACTCAACATAGTTATAAATCAAATTCGAGGAATCATAGGTCCAGGGATAGAAGTGTAGATCCAATAGAATATCTGGACGAGTCGATAGAAACAATCCGAATAGATGCTGTGTACCCTAGTTAGACTCGGACGTTACAAAACACTAGGGGTAGTCGCGATAACACCAATTCGCGATATCCGACAAATACTCAGGGTCATACAAATAACAAATCTGATCAATATCTCCGATCGGTCAAAATTTCCTAAACGTGGTTCTCCCAATAATACTGGTAATGGTAGCCGGTACTACAAAGACCGTAACCATGATAATCAACGTTGAATGTCTCCCAGTAATACTCCGTCTTGAAACCAGAAATCAACTTACTTCAACGATCGTAGGAAGTTACGTTGTGAGTATTGCGAATATGTTGGTCAGAGCATGAGCGAGTGTTATAAATACTGAGGCAGTTGCAGTTATTGTCGCAAGCGGGGTCATATACGATCAGAATGCCGCGCTCGTAGGTCTCCTACTCAGTCTCCGCCAAATACTAGCCGAATGGTGTGTCCATTCTGTAAGGGACCGCATTCGGGTATCAAGTTCTCTTATAGAACACCTCCTCGCGGTTCAGATAACCACCAGATGTCTGAACAGGCTCGGCAACAATCTAGGTCTCCTAAACCTCTATTGAGGTTCTAGAGATGAAGAATCAGCCCAACCGAGGAAACAGTCTCGACCATCAAGGCCTTACAATGAAAACTGCGTATGGTGTAAGAAATCACATTATGAAGGACAGTGTATGGGAGAAGAAAACCCGGAAGCTAGGGATTTAAACTTGAAGCTTTTACAGAAATGAGTCATCCTTTGGAGATAGCTCCGATGTTTGACTCAGATGAAAATGTCGCAGATATGTCTCAGTCTCAGCACGAAACAATTCACAGCACCCAGGGTGCGTTCATGTCCTTGTCGTCATTTCGGATTGATCCTTACGAAGACCGTACTAGTGATATGGTAGTAAATATAAATCTATGTCAGGCTGATGTGGATCCACTGATTGTCTGTGTGGCATTAGATAAATTAGGTAAACTCAAATATAACTGTCTAATTGACAGTGGAGCCGGAGTGAGTTTAGTTAGCTCCGCCGTTATCTCAGGTTTAGAAGGAAACCTAGAATTATTGTCTTCTGTACATGTAGGTAAGGGTGCGATTAGTGGATTTGGAGGTAAGGAAAGGATCCCGATAACTCGGTATGCATATTTGAAAATAAGATTTCAAGAAGGATTCGTCACACAACCTACACAAATTTTTATTGTTCCAGCAAAGCATATGAAAAATCATGCTCTAATACTCGGGACATGTGCCTTGCGAGATAATAAACTCATCAAGATCTCACTCGTCGCCAAGGTGGTAAGTTGCATGTTATTACAACAGGTATTCCTTATAAAGAAGAGCCATGTCTCCAAATTCATACATTCAATGTGCTCTGTGATCCAAATATCAACGAGATTGATATTTTACAATATCAGTTAAGGTATAAAGGTTTAAAGTTTATCTCTGGGGGTTTGAAGAAGCACAAAGATAATTTTACTTGGGGACCAGTAAGTAAGCAATATAAAGTATCTCGTTCCCAGATTTTTCTTGAGAACAATATCTTATATTATAAAACTAAATCGGGAGAACTTCTTTATTTAATCTTTTGATTAGAACTCCATTTCTCTTGTGCACATATTGGGAGGAATAAACTCTTACAGCTCATTAAGAAACAATTCTGGAATCGGCGGGTAAACCAGGTGATATCAGATATTGTTCGATGCTGTCCAATATGTCAAAAATAAAACTTTCTCTTCAGTAATTACTCCGCCAATGCTCAAGATCCTCGCAAATTATCTTTTTGATTTGTGTGCAATGGATCTCTAACAACTCCCGACGACAACAAAAGGCAATAAATATTGCATGGTACTCATTGATCATTTATCCAAGTGGGTTTCAGTTGTACCTTTAGCTAACAAGGCGAGTCAAACAGTATCAAAGAAACTGAAATACTAAGTTCTTCCATTTTACCTAAAATACCGAAGTGTATTCTTACGGACAACGGTACAGAGTTTACT